>LR749989.1:175424-311236 GCA_902729485.2 Mus minutoides | reverse complement strand
GTACTTTCTCTAGCTCCTTCTTCCTTGGGAACCCTGTGTTCCATCTAATAGCTGACTGTGAGCTTCCACCTCCATGTTTGCCAGGCATTGGTATATTTTCCCCCGAGACAGCTATATCTGGGCCCTTTCAGCACCATCTTGCTGGCATATGCTATAGTGTCTATGTTTGGTGACTGATTGTGGGATGGATCCCTGGCAGTCGCAGTCGTTGAGTCCATCCTTTGGATTCAGCTTCACAACTGCTCTCTTTAACTCTTTCAATGTGTGCTTTGTTCTTAATTCTAGAAAGGGGTGACGTGTCCACATGTTGATCTTCCTTCTTCTTGGAACTTTCTGGATAACACTTGAAATGTAAATGAAGAAAATATCTAATAAAAGTTGAAAAAAAATAAATATATGATAAAAAAAAGAAACCCAAAAGAAAGAATTCTTCAATAATATTTTATCAAAAATATTATTCAAAAAATTCCAGGTAAAGTATTTTTAAAGTAGTGTAGAAGACTATGCCATCCCCAAAATATTATTTTAGGGGAAGGATATTCTCAACTTAAGGCAATTAAGAAGTAAGTACAAAAAAGACTTTGTACCTCATCTCTGCTTTAAAAAGACATATATTCCAACTTCTTATAAACTGAAAACTTGCTCCCCACATAGCACTGTTCACCAGCATAGCCTTCTGTTGTGGTTGGATCATGAGAGCTCTGACACCATTAATGAATGGATAAGGTGAGTGGGGTCAGAGAAGCTGGGTCTTACCTGGTAGCCAGGGACCACTGGGGAATTACAGAATGATTCCTTTGTGTTACACTTTAAGGAATGTACACTGTGGGACTTCATGAAAAACACTTAATGGCAGAAACGTCCCAAAGCCACACCTCTAGATGAAGCACTACCAGTAATCAATGACTTCAGATGAGGAAGAATCTGTTTTCTCTAGGGATGAGCTTCCTGATCAGCCATCTAAGAGAAGTTACTAGCAACACTAAATGGACTCAGAAGCTTGTATCTATATATATGAATAATAATTTTAAAAGAAGAGGTCATGAATTTGAGGAGAGTCATAGGAGAAGTTGTATGGGTGAAAATGATGCAAATGCAAAGCTTGTGTTGAAATTCTCAGAAAGTAAATTATTTAAATAAAAATGTTACCTCACCAAAAAAAAAAAAGAGAGAGAAAGTAGAGGATCTAGATAAAAACAAGAAAAAAAATGTGAATTTTAAATTTTTAAGTACAGGAAAAAAACATACAGGAAATGTGGGACGTCATCAAAAGATCAAATCTACAAATAATAGGCAAAATATGAGAGAAAAGAATCCAGGTAAATGGCATACCCCAAATCTTTAACAAGATCATACAAGAAAACTTCCCTAAACTAAGAAAAGATATACCCATACAAATAAAAACCCACACAGAACCCCAATAAGACAAGACCAAGAAAGAAACAACTCACGGCATCTCATAGCTAAAACACAAAATATACAGAACAAAGAAAAATATTGAAATCTACAACAGAAAAATTACAAGTTAGATATTTCCTCATCAGAATAACAACTGATTTCTCAAGGTAAGCTGTGAAAGCTGGAAAGGCCTAGAACAATGCACTCCAAGTCCTAAAAGATCACAGCTGCCAACCTGGACAGCTATTCCCAGCAAAATTATCTGCCATGTCTGAAGGAGAAAGAAAAGCTTTCCACACTACAAACATCCTAAGATAAATTTTCTATCAAACAACAACAACCCGTAAACATATCACCAGAAGCAATGCTTCAAGTAGAAGAAAGAAATATGCACAGCCAAAGAAAACAAATGAACCTATAATCCAACAATGCACAAAGCACAACTAAGAACACAGATTAGCAAAAAGCAAAATGATTGCGATGTGCAACACACTTTACAATAACAACTCTAAAAGTTAGTGGCCTCAACTCTAATCAAAAACCTCAGTATAGCTGGATGAACTAGGAAACAAATACATATACAATAGTCGACAAGAAACTCATCTTAGTTTTAAAGATTACCACCACATATAGAAAGGATGGAAAAAAAAGGTATTTCAAGCAATTGGGATCAGGAAGCAATCAGGCATTACCATCCTAATATCTGCCAAAATAAACTACAATCTTCAGAACAAAGATGGAAACTTCTTTTAATTAAGAAATCGATTGTGCAAGAAGATATTATAATGCTAGCATAAATATACAAAACTTTGGTGTACCAAATTTTATAAGATGTACACTATAGTGGAATTTTTGGTTTCCCCAAAAAACACACAAATATTAGGTAAATGTGTTTTCGTTTCATTCCCAAGTGTTGGGTATGGGGCTTCTTCAGATTGTCCACAGTAGCTAACTGTGATTTGTCTCATGCTCTAGTAGAGGCATGATTTTCCAGCAGAAGCTGGTTTATGTTTGAAATTCTAGGGACTCTTGAAAGGGTATAAAAATGCCAGAGCCCCAAGAGAGGCGATGGCTGCTTCTGCCTTTTCTGCTGTTGCTGCTTGCTGAATTGCTGGCTACTGGTTGGAGATATCCTAATGAGAAAGATTAGACTTTCTCCAAGGAACTCAATGCCCCTAATCAGCAGTATGCAGTCTATGATACTGATGCTCCCTTTCCCCTCTAACCTTCTCTCTCTTCTACCTAGTGTTGGGGTGGGGGTGATTAAAAGGGATAAGGGTAAAGAAGTGTGGTAAGGAAAATAACTCAATAAAGTAGCTAAAAGTACAATTACAGGGCATTAATGGAATTAAAGTCATAAATTAATCCAAACCCCAAATAGTAGATAATTTCAATACTCTGTTTTCTCCAATAAAGAGGTTATCTGGACAAACTGTCAAGAAAACAAATGATCTAATTTTTCAAGGAGCTCACGGCCCTGGGGTCATAAGAATATGAAAGCTATCTCTGCCCATTATCTGCTTCAGCACTCAGGACAGCAGGCCCTGTACTTTGCCTGGGCTGCACAGTAGAGCTTGTCTTGGATAATGGGTGTTGTAGGTGAACTTCCCTGACCCAGGGACAAGGGATAAATGCCCTTCTCTCCCTTCCCTAATCCCTCAGTACCTGTGGCAGGTGGGAGAGCTGGCCCAGGATCAGGACAGTGGGAGAACTGGCCCTAAGCTTCACCAGCTGCAATACTCGGGAGAGTAGGCACTGCACCTTACCTATGCAGGCAGAGTAGAGCTGCAATACTCAGGAGAGTAGGCACTGCACCTTACCTATGCAGGCAGAGTAGAGCTGGTCCTGGTTGCCAGGGCATTTCTGGTGAGCCAGCCTGAGGGCATGAGAGCAGGAGAGCCTGCTGAATGTCTAGCTCAGAGAACTCTCAGGCCCAGATGCAGGGCTTTGAGGTATCCTACCCCAACATCTACCCTATCAATGCACTGCTAAAGTGAAGGGGAAAGTCCTACAGTCTGTGCTATTGACTAAAGACCCTTTTATGACAAGCACTGAGGAAATGAAAGATGCTTTATAATATCATATATTGTGGTTCTAAGGATTATAAGAGTGAAAGATCTTTAAGGACAAAATGCAATCAATACAGGTCCTATGAATATTAGCAGAATGCTGAAGAGAGACCCAGTGTTCACATTTTATAGCTCCTTTTAGATAGTAATAGTGATTACTAACATATAGAAAACTTGCTTCTAGCCGGGCGTGGTGGCACACGCCTTTAATCCCAGCACTCGGGAGGCAGAGGCAAGCGGATTTCTGAGTTCGAGGCCAGCTTTGGTCTACAAAGTGAGTTCCAGGACAGCCAGGTACACAGAGAAACCCTGTCTCCAAAAACAAAACAAAACAAAACAACAACAACAACAACAACAACAACTTGTTTCTATACTCTAAAGTATACCATTTAGTAGCACAAAAATAGAGAGGAACTCTTTAGTTAGTGAAAGCTCAGGGGTTGAGAGCACTGCTTCTCTTCCAGAGATCCTGAGTTCATTTCCCAGTACCCACATGGTGGCTCACAGCCATCTATAACTGCAGTCCCATGAGATTTGATGCTGACCTCTGGTGTGCAGATATCCATGCAGACAAAACACTCATATACCTGAAATACATAAATAAATCAATCTTTGGGGAAAAGAGAGAAAAGATGACCACATGTCAATAGACAGCTTTGCTTTTCAGGTACAGGAGGCCATTCTATGTCAGTATATCACCTGAACTGCTTACCACCACTGCTTGCCTAACCTATGGATCTAGAAACTCCCACAATGCCCTGCAAAGAAATTCTACACACATCTCTTACACTTGAATTTATCACAGTTAAATTTTTAGTCTTCTTACACTAGCTGCTCTGTGGGTAGGTATCAGACTGCATTTTGTCATTCAACTTACTATTTATATCTCAGCTATTTCCCCAAAAGATTTAGAATGGCTTAAAATATTAAAATATGATAGACCACTGGAAATCTAAATGGACCTCACAAACCAGACCAGAGTAATGAATAAACATATCTTTATTGAAAATGAGTTTAGGTAAGAGGACACTAAATTTAGCTTCAAAGGAGTTTACATGTTTTAATTATTTCAGAAACTCAAAGACCATATAAATATCTGTTGCATAAACTAGTAGGTACATATCTACCAATACCTGTTTCATTTCTTCTGTGGGAAAGGAATACTAACTGAGCTACAAATATGGGGTGTGTTCTTTAAAGACTTATTTTATGTTTAATTATGTGCATGTGTATCTGTCCGTTGGGAAGTTTGTGCACAACAGTGTAAGTGCCTGTGGAGAACAAAAGAGGAGCTTAGAGCTGGAGTTGGAGATGTTTGTGAGCTAGCCAGTGTGGGTGCTGGGAACCAAACTTGGGCCCTCTGCAAGAACAGTAAACACTCTTCACTGATGAGCCATCTCTCCAGCCCAGGGACTGGATTTTATTTACTCCCTTGCAATGCAGACAGTTAACTATCCTCCTACCAAGCGTATGTGAGTAGAAGTGATATGTAGCTTTCCTGCTTCATATGTTTAAGAGGGATTCTATGGTCCTAATTTCAGTTTTGCCCCTCCCTGCAAGCTAGTATGGTAAGGACAAGAGTGGTATGGAGTCATATGTTTAAATAAAGGAACTTCCCTTGACCCAGATTCTTGTTGGACCACAAAGAAAATGTTACCTTTCTCTTCCAAGATCCAGAACACCCAACTGGATACTTTTCAAAAAATTTTAAAAGTTCAGTCAAAACAGCTACCTTTGAGGAAAGTCAATCATCTGCCTCTTGAACAAATGTAAATGGATATCAGGAAAGATGAAATATGAGGTCACAGATGGTATTAAAGATAAGTCCACTTTAAAATTGGGAACATTCTATAAAAAGTGTACTTTTTCTGACACCTGTCACCTGGGATAGCATAACTGGGCATCATGGAAGCGTCCCTAGTGGGCTGGTACCACTTCCTGCATGGCTTTCTAGGGTACCACTTCCTGCATGGCTTTCTAGGGTACCGCTTATAAGATTCCTGTGGGTCAGAGTGAGTGCCCAATGATTGTCACTTCTGATCAAATTGACCCTGGATAAATGTAAAATTGCTCAAATTTTACATGTCCTTCTCTTTTCTATTTGATATACCCACACCTGTGTTCTTGATCCCTGGCCTGAACCCTGCTGCAGCACACAGACTACCTCTCACATAAGATCCATCACTCTACCATGTATTTAGACCCTTAATATGGGATAATTTCTGGTTAGATGATAATCCAACATCAAATAATGTTGCTATAACTCTTATTAATGTGTCTTCCTACCCAATATTCTATTTAAACTGTAAATTGATCCAAATCTCACATAATACACATACACACAGATTCAAAAACAGTGCAGCTAACCCTTGGAAATTAGAGCATGTTGGCCAGTGTAGTGAAAGTTTATCTTCAAGGGGAAGAGGGGGAGCCTAATAAAACCAGACCATTATTATTATTGGTTTCAAGATCCCATTATGGCATTTTACAGTATATGGCAACTTTAGATAAGCCTTGTTCATTTATGGGAACCTTGGGAGATTTTATTGAAGCTCTGAATGGCCCTTAATGCTATGTAACTGTCTTGGCTAGCTTCTGACAGTCTAAAAAATGCAAGTAAAAAATATAATTTTCATTTCTCTACTTTTCTATGCAATGTAGACTTAATCTTTTTTAAAAATAAAATCTTTATTAATAAATATTTCACATTGCATATCAACTTTGCCACTCACATGATTCAGTGATTTTAGTGCAGCTATTCACAGGATTATGATGCCTTTGCCACTTCGTATTTTAGCACACTCTTTGACAATTTCATATATGTATACAAAGTATTGTGATCATATTTGCCCCAACATCCTCTTACCCCCTCCTCCTCCCACTGATACCAATACTCTTAGGATTAGTGCCTCTCTTACTTTCATACAGGATTGAGGGGTTGGGGATACATTGCTACATCCTTCCACAGCTTGGGTCCCAGAATCGCTGACCTTGGGTGACCAGGAAATGAAGAAAGGACACACATATAAATACAGGGCAATTGGGATTGGGTGATCTGTGCTCTCTAACAGAGAACCACATTTCTACCTTTCTACCTTCTTCATCTCATACTCTAAAATCCCCATATCACCCCTGAAAGCAGAGCATATTTATTATTTGCAGATGAACAAGAAGGAAGAGTTATAAAATACAGATAAGCAAGAAGGCAACATTACTATATACAGTTAAACAAAGGAGAGAGGCAAGCTTAGCTAATCTCTGTAGGGGAAGTATCTGTAGGGCAGAGTTTTCACAATGTAAGCATCCAGACAGAGAAAGCTACTATAGGCATTGTCTGTACACTGACAATATTCAGACCCAAGAAAGGCTTTTTTTAATCCTCTGAGACTGATTCGAGAACTTTGCCTCTTTCATGAGGCATTGAAGTCCTTGATATGATTGTACCAATGTTCACATTCACTGAGGACTTTTATTATGAGAGGTATTTTGCAGGTAGCCATAGCTGCTGTCTATGTGTTCATAGGTACAGCAACTATATCCAGAAGACAGAATTTCAAAGTACTCCTTGTCATCTTTTGGGTCTTACAATCTTTCCACACCCTCTTCTTAGGCATTCCCTGGACTGTGGAAAAAGTAATATAGATGTTATATTTAAAGTTCAGAACTCCATAGTCATTTATTCTCAACAGTTTGACCAGTTAATAGTCTGCATTATCTGTCACATAAAATAAAAAATGATTCTATCATGAAGAATGAGAGTAGAACTAGGCCTATGAGTAGAAACAAAAAAATTTTGGATGGCAATTTGACACATATCCATTTAATAAAACATCAGTAATATGTCAGGACCTGTGACCTCCCAAGCCACAGCCTTTGTATCATGTTTACAGTACTGGACATGGATTCTCTCTCACTGAGCCAGGCTGCAAATCGAATCTGAAAGCAGTTGGTTACCCCACCGACACCAAACACTCATGGCCACTATTGCACCTATGGGCATATTCTTCCTTGTAGGTCAGATATAGCACACAAAACCCATATCTGGATACGACCATTGATTGATTTTTCTCCCACAGACACCTGCATAGCATCTTCCAGCAGTAAGTACATAAGGTGCAGAGAGAGAAGTTGAGAACTTGATTACAGTTTGTTTTCTCTGCATCCTGCAATCTAACTATGTGATGTCTTCATCAACTGAGTCTTACCATCTAGTGCTGTTGGGAAACCAAGAGCAATGGTGATAGCCTATATTGTTTGGGGGATCTCTAGGACCTCTCTAAACAATAACTATAAAGGAAGTGTCTCACATATGGAAGGGGGATTTTCAGTTAGTAACCTTTGACTTTAGGGACAGCATTGTCTACTCATAAAATACTCTCTCCAAATGCTATCTGCTAGATCTGTACAGGGATAGTCTCGTTCTAAAATACCAGTTCTCAGTCTGTGGGTCGAGACCCCAAAAGACCATCAGAAGATACAGATACTTACATTACAATTCATAATTGTAACAAAATTACAGTATGAAGTAACAACAAAAATAATTTTATGGTTTGGGTCATGACAGCATGAGGAAGAATTTGAGCATTAGGAAGCTCAAGAACCTAGAGGTTTGGGAAGACTAACATGAATTCAGAGCACCAAAACCAAGAGATGCACACTATATCACATTTAACCTCCCTTTACATATCACATATATATGATGCACACTATATCACATATTGCACTCCCTTTACATAAACATGAAATTTTTTCTCTTGGTATGTGAAGGTATTCATATACAACCAATACCAGATACATCCTGCCTTAGAGGCACAATCCAAACTCTCAAAACTTATGAAGAGCATTCATCAGGTTTGGATATGTATGGTACTTTAAGACCCTGAAAATGATGCCCAATCATGTAATTTCGGCTTCATTTGCAAGTAGAAAATAGGCCCCTTTGTGAATGAGGAAAAGAGAAAACAACATTTAATGGCTAGCCTTCCAGTGCATTACCAATTCTGCTATGCAGAGGTGTCCAGGTAAAAATGATACCTTCAGCAATGAGCCATTCTAATGTAGTTACCTACAGGGATTCTACTGTTCATGAACCTCCACAGAAACAACTGAGAACACAATGGAAGACCACTGTCTTTCATATAGAAAAGTTTTGGGCCTTATTTCTTGCAATGCTTCCAAGGATTGAGATAATCGCATGCCATACGCTAGGGCTGGCTACTTTCAGTCCATACTCCTTAACAGTCCTAGAGCATCCTGTGATACCCATGCATGTCTACTTGAGTCCTCATCTGAGCCCCTATCAATAACACGATCACATTCTTTACATCTTCCCCAGGAGAACTAAACTATAGACTCTCAGGAATCAAAGAAGAGCACCCCAGTATTGACTTCTTTTCTTCCTTCTCCCTTGTTCTTCTTTCTCTCGTCCTCATCACTGTTCTTCAATGGTTTTCATGCTGGTGCCAAAAATCATACAGAGATGCTAAGATCTAAAATCTCCTTAGTACTTTGACAATGTTCTTTAAAATCAGATGGGAATTGTTTGATTAAATTTATCTTGCTTCTAGTAAAGGAAGCCTAGATTTCAGTTTGAAAGCCAGGTCTCCACAACAGCCAAGGCAATGGAAACTCAACAATTTCCAAAAGTGAAGGCCAATATGACTTCAGGCAGGGTTTGTCTATAAATAACACCCCTTTCCAAATAACCTGACTTCTATTTCTGTAAAATAGAGACAATTTAGCTTGTGTTTGTTTTCTTTTTTAAGCAAAGCTGTCTGGAATGATCTCCAGCATTTGGCTTGTAAAACACTCTTTTGTCAGTGAGTTAATAGTGCCTCTATTCATTCCAATGAACAGTGTCTGCTACACAAACCCAGCAAACACACTCCACCTTGTTTCTGTCCATGGAAGCAGAGTATTAATACCTCCAGCTCACTTCCACTCTGACTTGTGGAGTTGCTTCATTTAGGAGAACTGCTTGGCAAAGTTGCAATTTTCCTTTTGCAAGATAACTGAAAACTTTCATTATATATTGCTACATTGGGAGCTACTAAAAAAAAATGCTATCTCAGGAAAGGGGAAGCTATCTAAGCATCCAGAAATCTTTAACTATGTACCCTGTGGTCACATTAACTATGTGCCCTGCAATCACATTCTTCCCTTAGAGACAACCATCAACTTTCCGTGCAGAGGATGTGTTTGGACCTGCATGACTTACATTATATTTACCACATCCCAATAGTGAAAAGGCATGCTTAAAATTATCTGTCCCTTCTTGTAGGTTGGTTATAATTAAAAATAAAGTAACCATTATTTCAGTGTTTCAGAGAAGACTAGAAAGAAAGGCAAACTTGATTTAAAAGAAAATGGAGATAAACTCAGAAGAAAAGATATTGTTGGGTATGGAGAAGAGTGGGGCGAAGCGCGGGACCCAATTCTGACCTTAATCCTTTATGAAGTTCCATTCTACTGTGCTTGGTTTGGGGTTAGAATGTGACACGAGCTTCTCAGAAATTTCAGGATTTGTGCTGGTAAGAGGTTCATTGGTCAGGCCCTGATTTGTTCAGACCCTATACACTCTACGAAGTCTGTTTGGGAAGACTGGCTCTTGATTCGTGCCAGGAACAAACCTCTTGGAATATCTTGCCTTATAGCATGGTCTGCATTCTTGAGGCCTTATGCCACCTTATTTAACCAGATAAGCTTACACAGCATGTGGGACTTACAGTAAATACAGATTTTTTTCATTACTGTCTGCATTGCTTTGACCCAGGTAGAAAGGAAACTCGGGAGATGTTAGATGTTTCAAGTAGCTAGATCAGTTACATAGGCACCTCATAACTATGTGATTCTCTCCAGCAAGAATCCTGGCCAGCTAGGCTCTAGTGAACTTCCCTGGTTGCCATACTTTATACAAATCACTTCGTGGAAATGACAGGACACTTAAGCAGTTTCTGTGCACCTCTATTGAGAAGGCCACTTGCAAGCCCACCCTGGCTTATTCTTGGACATGGGCATTTTCCCTTTATTGATATTGACCTAAGTCCTTTTGTTAAAACAGAAAAGAGCCATAAGCTTGCTATGAAAGCTCTCTCAACCCTTCTAGAGACTATTCAAGTCTAAGGATTGTTTTACAGCTTCTGAATATACAATTCCTTCACCAAAAATTATAATTCCTCCACCAAATGGGAAGACGTGATTGAAAGGGATTCCTTAGAAAAACGTGTCCCTGAATATTTACCACAGAAATATTTGGGACAATCCAACAGGAAATGTAAATGTTGAAAGGTCCACTTCCGAATGTCCCCTGAGAGCTACTCTACTATTACAATGGCCTGTTGGAAAACAAAGGTAAGATCCACTGACCAACATGTCAGTTTTGATCCAGAAAAATATAGGCCCTTTTCCTCTATTAACTGTAGAATCAACACACTCCAGTAATCTCAAAATGCAATAGTTCACCAGCTTGCAGGGCAGAGGGGGGATGTTCTAGTATCACTCCAATAATTTTGCAAAGCAATTAACACACAACTAGTATACAAAATAATCATTTCCTAAAGTTGATAAGAAAGTATTATTATAGAAGAAAAGTTAAGAAAGAGAGAATAAACTTTCAGTAGATTAGAAATTCTAATATCTGAAGTTTCCAGGTTCTGTTTTGTTGTTGTTTTGTGGTTGGTGCTATTGTTGTTGTTTGTTTGTTTACTTGCTTGTTTGTTTTGGTTGGTTGGTTGGTTGATTTTTTTTTTTTTTTTTTTTTTTTGCAAAATAGGCACACTAGCAACTACTGCATTGAGGTTGTTAAAATACCTAACACTTCTAATGTTTCTCAAAAATATTAGAGATTACAAATGCCATTTAGCTTTTATACTAAAGCTTCCTATCCCTGCCCACCGGTCTCTGATTTCCATCTGTTTCTTAGTCCTAAAATTCCTTAAGATGGTTTTTGTATAATGCACATTTTAAAAATCCCTAAATCACCTCGTACAGAATCCACCATCATCTCCCAATTGGGACAAAGTATAAAAACCCCATCTGGTCTAGCACATCTCACAAACCCTGTTACTTTAGCTCAAGCATCCCAGTTCCACAGGTGGGAGCACAGGCTGACCAACCCCAGGTCCAGAGCAGTCTGTTAACACTGGTCTCATGCCAGCCACAACCAGGACAAGTGTTTCACACAGAAAAATTACAATTCCTTCACCAAATGGAAAGGTGTGTTTGAATTTATTATGAATAAAGGACATAATAAAGAGCCATCAAAACTTCACAAACTTTCTTCTAAATCTGTCTATGAAAGGTTAATATTAGCTAATCGTTTCTGAGCCTTGAAATTCTGGCAGCATTTACAATTGTCCCATTCAAACCATGCATAGAAGTAACGAACACCATGTGGGCTTGGGAAGCCTGTGAGCTTGTTTTATGAACTCAATAAGAATCAGCAGCTAAGCCAATCTATAGGCCCATTACCACTTAATAAACTTACATTTAAAAAGCAATAAACCTGATGCTAAGAAAGAAACTGCCTCTTTCTGTGGAGCAGTTTCTGAAGATGCACAGGTGTACAACCCCATCAGCTAATTTGCCTATAATCAGTTGAAGCAAGACTTCCCTTGAATAAAAATGGCAAAGTTAAGGTGCCTTCAAGATACAACCCTCAATTCTTTTAGATGATGGTAAAGAAAAACAGTTTGGATTTTTAAAACGATGCTTGGTTTTGTTCTTGTTGTTGTTTGTTTGTTTGTTTTTTTAACTTTTTTGAGGTTTCAATACCATTACAGCATTTCTTCCTTTCTGTTCCTCCCTTCAAACCTTCCCATACACTGCTCCCTGCTCTCCATTTTCATTCATTGCTATTGCAAGTATATATGTATATGTATGTGGATATATATGTATGTATATGCATATGAAGTATGTGTGTGTATATAATGTGTGGTGTGTGTGTGTGGGGGGGTGTTCAGTCTGTACACTCATATGTATGCTTCCAGGACTGATCATTAGGTTTTGGTTAACGAAGTAGTGTGCTTTTCTCCAGGGAAGATTATTTCTCCCACTCTCAGTATTTCTTAGTTTGTTACCAATGGTTGAGATTTTCCCACATCCACTTTGGCCTTGTCTGTGCCCAGCTCATGTTTGGGCTGATAATATTCTAAAGGTGAAACTTCTGACATTACTAGGTCATGCTAGTGATAGTTTATAGGTAAAGCTTCTGGCATTATTAGGTTATGCTAATGACAGTTTATAGGTAAAGCTTCTGACATTACTAGGGGACACAGTACCTCTGGCTCTTACAATCCTTTCACACTTTTGTCTGTAATGTTTCCTAAACCTTAAGTGCAGGAGTATTTTATAGATGTATCCATTGGAATAGGACTCCACAGTCCTGTATTTGATTGGCTGTGGCTTTCTGTAGTGGTTTACATTTGTTGCAAAGAAATGTTTCCTTGATGGGGAGTAAGGACTACGCTTATTTATGGGTATATGAACAAATGTTTAAATTGTTAGGGATTATACTGGTTTAGCAAAGTAGTGATTGTAGGTGTCCAGACATGGCCCCCTCTTGTTTAGCAGGTCTTAAATCCAATTAGAGAACTCTTGGTTACAGTCAAGAAGTGCATGCCTCTATTACACCCATAAGGTTATCATGTCATGTAGTAGTTGATGTGGGTTTACAGACATCATAGCTCGCTAGGACTGTTGGTGATCTCCTTCCTTTGGAAGCTTACATGGTGCTTTCGGATACACTGAAAGCTAGTTCTCATGGAATGAGATTTCAAGTCAGTTTCAGCTCAGGGATCTCTGGGCCCTGTTTCATGGTGCTTTCAGAAGCAGGAGGGAATTACTTCACACATCTGAAGGACAACCAAGGACAACAGAAACAAGCTATGTGTTTTGGAAGTCCATTGGACAGCCTAGCCAACAACTCAAGAAAAGACTTTCACATATCTGGTATCAGAGTTTTGTTAGATGGTCTCTTGGGGTAACATTGTCAGCCCAGATTATAAAATTTCATTAAAAGTATATATGAATATAATACACAGAATTACATGTACTATAGGCTTTTTAAAGTAAATAGCTAACTGTATCATTCCTTATGGCTTTTTCAGACATCCTTATTGTTATTTTATGTCTTCTCTTCCTTATTCTGTATCTAGACCCTCCCTCCTTTCTCCCTAAAGAATCCCCTTTTCTTTTGGATTTTAGGAATATGAAAAATGCCAGGACCACTGATAAATAATGTTTAGAGTGGCAATAGCCAGAGACATCACAGAGTCATTGTTGAGAAGGGGGGGTGTCACTACAAAGCCTTTGAAATCATAGTACAGCTCAACATGCAGAAAAGAAAGTGTGCAATAAATGCCAGAATAATTTTCAGTATGTTCACTCAGATCCCTAATGACTTGACATCATGTCCTGGTGTGAGATAGCACTCAACATTCATGTATTTGAGTTGTCTAATCAGTGTTGATAGAAATCCTTAGAACATTGAAGGAGAAGAAAGAATTTTATCTGCATGAGATAAAAAATTCATCCTATGTTTGTTGCCAGGGTTGTGAGAAAGAAGGAACTGAACAGAGCGAGGAAGCATAAATTTGAAGCGTAAAACAATATGGTGATCTCAGGAATGGGAGAACTAACCATGCTCAAGGAATAGGGATTGCAAATTTGCCATGACTCATATTCAACTTTAAGCTACCTATAGAATAAATGTTAAAATCCTGTAGGCTGTTTTGAAAATAAATAATCCTAAAACTTATGGAAAAATTCAAAAGATCTAGCATCAATAAGATCCTATATTACCAGGTTCTCCAAAGGAAAATAGGAATGTGTGCTCATGTATGTGCATTTGTATATGTATGTGCATGTGTTTGTGTGCACCAGTGTATGTGTATGTATACATTTATATATGTGCGTATGTGTATATGTGTGATATGTATCCAACAAGTTTATTATACTTACTCACATAATTATAGAAGCCAAGAAGTTCTACCATTTCCCACCTAAATCTTTACTCAATTCAAATGCTTATGTAGTAGTGAAAAAATAAAATGTTTACATAAATGTCCACTATCTCAAGAGTACTACGGGAGGTCAAAATATATTCAATTTATTAAGTGCTACACAACAAATATTATGATTGCAATTATGGTTGTAATTATATGAATTTAAATAGAAAAAAAATTTGAGTATGTTGCTCAAATAGTACTTTATATATACGTAGCATATTCATATGCAAATATTAGTAAATATATAAAATAATAGTAGATTATGTTTGGTGGATAGGTTATAAATTTGGGAGTATGTGATGATTAATCTCATTTGTTAACCTGGTTAAATTGAAAGACAACTAAAAGTCACACCTCTGGGGGAATCTGTTTGAGTATTTCCTAGAAGAATGAACAGAGGAACAAACCCTCCCCCAGAGTGGGCAGCCCCTTCTAGAAGCTTCCTGAATGGAATGAGGTCTGAGAAGAGAGCAGTACTTTTTTTTTTTCGTCTGTCCATCATACTAGACTGTGCATAATGTCCAGAATGCACACAGTCATTGTTGTAGTACCCAATCCAAAAATTGTGTAAAGCAATTTAATAAGTTTCCCTATTATATTTGTTTGTATATATTCATTTTATCAGTTATATACCACTGAAGAGCCTTGACTATCTTGGGCAGTGGCATTTTGCACTTCTTTGCCTTTTAGTTAGGTGTGTGTGTGTGTGTGTGTGTGTGTGTGTGTGTGTGTGTGTGTTTACAGGAACAAACTTTTTTTTTCGTTTTTTATTATATATTTTTGTCATTTACATTTCAAATGCCATCCCCTTTCCTAGTTTCCTTTCCAAAACTCCCCTATCCCCTCCCCCAGCCTTACTCCCCAACCCACTTACTCCTGCTTCCTGGCCCTGGCATTACCCTATACCGGGGCATAGAACCATCACAGGACCAAGGGCTTCTCCTCCCATTAATGGCCAACTAGACCATCCTCTGCTACATATGCATCTAGAGACATGAGTTCAAAAATGTGTTTTCTTTGATTGGTAGTTAGTCCCCAGGAGCTCTGAGGGTACTGGTTAGTTGATATTGTTGTTCCTCCAATAAGGTTGCAGACACCTTTAGCTCCTTGAGTACTTTCTCTAGCTCCTTTATTGGGGGCCCTGTGTTCCATCCAATAGATGACTGTGAGCATCCATTTCTGTACTTGCCAGGCACTGGTATAGCCTCATAAGAGATAGCTATATCAGGGTCCTGTCAGCAAAATCTTGCTGGCATATGCAATAGTGTCTGGGTTTGGTGTTTTATTTTAATTAGTGTTTTATTGCTGTGAAGAAACACCATGACCACAGCAACTGTTATAAAGGTAACATTTAATAGGGCCTGGTTTACAGTTCAGTGGTCCAGTCCATTATCATCATAGTGGAAACATAGTGGCATGCAGGCAAACATGGTGCTGGAGAGGTAGCCTAGAGTTCTACATCTGGATCCATAGGCAACAGGGAGAGAGAGACAGAGACAGAGAGACAGAGAGACAGGGCCACAGCCCCCAATAATGCCAGTCCCTATGGGTCTATGGGGCTCATTTTTATTCAAACTACCACAGCATTCTAATACTAATAATATTAGAAATAAGTCTAAATTTTAATATGTATTTCAGTTTGTATTTTTTTTTATTCTATGGCTAAAATTTTGAGACAGAGTTCCTGCAGTAAAAGCTGCTGACATTGCAGTTGGGTGACAATATGATGACCAATGAGAGTTTGTGAGGTCATTGTCCCCGTGTTACCAGGGAAATTGGAGTTTTCTCTTTGGGGTTCCTAGTCTTGTTAATTAGATAATTTAGAAACACATTGGTACAGAAATTTAGGAACAGTTTTCTTAGCATTTAAGCGAAAAACAACAGGGTCGGCAAGCTGTATACTTCAGCAGCTGCCTAGATCAGGGAAATTGAGAAGAGCAGAGAAAGCCATGCTCTTAAAAAATAAATTAGGGATAATTTTTCAGGGAAAGAATGAGAAAGCTCAAATTCTCAAGGGGAGCAGGTTTAGCTTTGGCCAGTATCCACAAGAAGGGAAAGTGTGATCAGGGAAAAGTTGTGCTTTTCTGATGAAGCAAGCAGGCTCCATAGTACCACATAATGGAAGCTCTGTAAGCCACTGCACCAAAGGAGGGGCTTTGGCGAAGGGTAAGTGCAGTATGTCTTTTAGGAGATAATTGTGTCTTCTCTCTCCTTAGCCTGTCTTTAGATAAGTCAGACTTCCTAGAGGGTGGACTCCTACGCATGTGACTGACAGGCCCAGCTGGATTAACTCTTAAGGGAGGAGACAATAAATATGTGATGTTCTAACCTGTAGAGAACATCACAATGTCATGCCACCACCAAAAGCCAAAGGTATTCATTCTTCTGATTGGAGGCCTAAAGAGTAGTGTAGCTGATGATTACCTTTCTAGTGTTCCCAGGGCAAGGAGAGGTAGAGTCCAATGACATGAGGGAGAAGTCTATGCTCTCCAAGGCTATGAATCTCTGTAATGCTGATTGGGATGTGAGAGCATCTGCGGGTACACAAATAAACAACAGAGGTATGAGAAATAGCACCCAAGTGGGACTGGGTACAACCCAGGGACTCCTTGTGAAACGGTAGGAGATAAAAATAATAAGGCATCTATAGAAGTGCTGTCCTCCTCCTCCTCCTCCTCCCCCTCCTCCTCCTCCTCACCTCCTCTTCCTCCTCCTCACCTCCTCTTCCTCTTGTTTCTGTTCTTATTCTGTAGCCCAGGCTACCTTCTCACCTCAGCTTCCTGGGAGATAGTATTGTAAGCAGGAGCTACTATGCCTTCTAAAATTTCTAATTAGTGTTCTTCATTACACCTGCATGCGAGAATCACCTGAGAAGCTTCTTGGAAATTTAGTCCCAGGCTCTGCCCAGACCATCAGCATCCGAATCCTCACAGATGGGACTGGATGGTTCTCATGCACTTCTGCGTTGAAAAACTCTGTTCTAAAAAGTAGCTACAGCAAGGTCAAACATTGCCTTCTATCCAACCCTGCAGTGAAGGCTTCCATTGCCTCTCAAACAGCTCCTCTAGTCCTCATTCTGTCACTGACAAGATACCTCTGGTAATAGCCTATCGCTAAGGACCCTTCATGCCAATCTTACGAGACTACCTGTGAGAGTATGTGCAGCTATACAGGTTAATGTCTATATGCTATAAATCTCTCCTGTCTGACAGTTTTCTGAAGACATAAAACAAACTGAAACCATCTTCCACATAGCAACTCTGAAATATCTACAAACAGCCAAAAGATAACCCTGTAACTATTTGGCAGTTTAAGCCAAAGTTAGAACATATTGAGAAGTAGAGATCCAAAGGAAATAAACACAAGCAGTTTGGCCTGGTGGACATCAATGGGAGATAATAAGGACATTGTCATTCATTAATTTCATAAACACTGTCCTAGTCAATTTTCTGTTGTTATAACTGAATGCCACTGATAGGCTATTTATAAGAGTCAGGGAGTTATTTGCCTTCCTATTCTGGTGGCTACATGCCAATATTAAGGTGTATCATGTGATAAAATAAGTAGCTTCCTGCTGCATCATAACGCTGCAGAAAGTAACACATGGTAAGCAGAAGTGTGTCAGCTGAGTTTTTTTCATCTCAGTCACTAGCATGATCACGAGGCCCTCATTCTTGTGGCTTCATATAATCTTAATCCCACTTTGTGTGATTTGACCAAAGCCATAAAAACCATGTATATTTGGACATTAGGTTTCTAACACATGATGTTCTGGGGTCATAGTCAAACCATCACTGTTACTTTTATGTGTGACATGCCAAACACTTCTAGATTCCAGGGACATAGCATCAAAAGGGGACAGTGAAAACACCCATTTTCCTGTTCTCAAATGTTAACAAGGTTTCACTGCATTACCCTTGCGCTGTCATGCAAGCCATAGTCCCTGCTCATGACCCCTTGGTTGCATATCTTTGTCAAGGTCCAGGGAATCTTACAATTAAGGCATCAATTGTCTCAAACCTATGCCAATTTTTTTTTCTTATTTTATACCTTTTACTACTATGAGTCTTCTGAAGTTGCCAGGAGCTCCAATTTAATATGTTTGGGCATAGTCTAATGTCTTCTTTCTCTATTTTAACACTAGTTGTGCTTTAAATGGGTATTTTTTTATAAAGTGTGTTATTGGTACAAGGCTACACTCAGGTAAACAAGCTACATAAGACAAATCGAAAGCAATTCCCAGCCCCGTAGGTGTTGATAGTCCCATTTATCAGCCTGATTCTTTACTCCAGGGAGCCAACTCAATGTCCTCTTATCTACACTGGCACATCCCAGTGGTCCAAGTTCTGGTCAACAAGAGAAATACTTTTGAAAAAGACACACAAGCATTTAAAGGTTCTTTGCAAAACACAATGGAAGGAAACAAAGATGAGGTGGACAGAAAAATTCTCTGTCCATCTCAATTTTGAAGGTGTGCCTAGTGCCAGATGAGCTATAACACAGTTCTATGCAATAGAAAGAATTTGTAGGGTCAATATATGGATGTACATCGTGGGGAGCAGTGGTCAACCACAATGAGGAAGGCGGGGTGACAGCTGATGGTTTAACTACTTGGCTATATATAAAAGGCTAAATTGTAACTAGAATCTAATAGTAAAAGGTTACAATTTTATATTAATCACAAGTTGCAGTAAGAAATTGTATTGTTGCATGCATTTTGCCCAATTTTCCACCATCATGACAAAGAGGAAAAAAAAATACCAGTGTGCAATTCTGTCCACGCTTGACCCAATTTTCCCAGCAGAGTGAGGGCATTTGCAAGCACCCCTTGGAAGATTGTGAATTATGCAGTCTTAACCACAGCTGTGATCAAAGAGTGACCCTCTGGTAAAACTGGACCAGGCACAAAAGTCTAAACTGAACCCTCCCATGGTAAATCTTCCCTGGAGTGATACCTTGCCTCAAGCCCTTCCTTCAGCCATTCCCCAAGTTCAGACGATGAGTCTTAGGCTGTCAGATAGCTTCTGATAATTTGGGAAAGAATAATAGAAATTGAAGTGCATGGACGTCCTATTTCTCCATCTTTCAAAAGAAAACATGATGTGCTGTCTGTCTATTTCAGGAGAGACAGAAGTCCTGCCAGTAATCCAGTATTCTCCCTGTATTCAAACCAGCTCATTTCCACATGTCAGAATATATTTCTATTCCTGTCCCCTCATCATCATCATACCTAAGCTTTCAATATGGCACAATTACATAGCCATCACCCTAGAACTCTGCAGAGCAGCTCCTCGAACACACTTCTGTTGCTCTCAGATACAGGCTGGCTGCTGTATCATGAGCCTGTGGCACTAGTCTTGTCTTTATTTGACTGGGATTATGAGTTTTTGAAGAACAAGGAGTATGTTAATGAGCATGTTAAATCTACAGTAAATGAAACTTTAACTCCAAGTACAAGTAGTGGTATTTGCTGAACCATAGACATTAGCTTTCTGTAACCACACTCAGAGTTATTAATATTATATTGCCCAACTGTGGTTTTAGGATTACCACTGCAATGTAATTTCACTGTGTGTGATGATGTAATTGCTGCAAACCCGTGTGGTTGGCAATTACACAGTGCAATGCATGGGACTGAGCTAATGGCCTGAAATCGATTTCTTGTTTGATTATTTTTTCCTTTTTATTAATTCTATTGCCTTATTTCAACTTTTAGTTTAAATACAATATGCAGTATCGTATGTAGCCTGTTGGTAAGCCTCTGTTAAGTGAAAGACTGTGAGTGAATATAAAGAAGCAGTTGACTTTATTATTCTGAGTTATAGCAGAAAACACAGTAAAGGTCTATCACACTGAATCCTGGCCATTATTCATCCCTGCTGCTGGTGAATCAGTGATAACACTACGTTCAACTACCCGTGAGCAGTGCTGAATGTGTGTACATAAATAGATGGTAGATAGATGATAGGTAGGTGGGTAGATAGATAGATAGACAAACAGAGGAGAGGTATATAGATAGGTTGTACATCCTATCAGATTCTAAATATATTCTCATAATTCATGTAAAAGTCAACTAGAAATTTTTTATATATAATTTAGGAAAAGCTGTAATGGACAATCATTAATTGCACTGTTATTCTTTTACTTCATATGCAAATTAAGATATATTTCCACACACTAAAAGAATCCTAGTTGTAGAAATCAGTGCAATACTTTGATTTCTCTTGGCACCAGACCCTGATTCCTGCCAAGCAGTAACTTACATCTCCGAGTCAATCATCTATTGTTTGCATGTCAGAGGTTGAGTAGACAGAGGGAAAGTCTGGACTGGCAGCCAGTCTGCCTGGGCCTATATCTTGGTCTAGTCACTTACCATGTGATTTGGTAAACATCACCTAGGATTATGAATTAGACATATGTAATCCCAGTATTCAGGCAGCTGAAGCAGAAGAATCTTGTATATAAAGCTAGCCTGGTCTATATAAAGATAACAACAAAATGGCAGGGTAGTAATTTTCTCACAGCATAGTAAATGAGTCTGTACCATGCTTAGGACATTGTAGTGGGATTGCAAAAGCCCCTTCAGCACTTGTTTGATACTCGATGTAATCATTAAGATAGTCTCTGTTTTACTTAGAAAATTAACATACTGAAAGTAAATCACAAGGCATGCATAACTGAAAACTGAAGTACTAAGCAGGCAGAGAAGACACAAACACACACACACATAAGTCAACTACAAGCAGGTGTACACATATGTGTGCACACACACACACACACAGAGGAATTCATTTCAGCTGGTCCAGTCTCTACAACATGTCATGCTCTCATAACCTAGTATTGCAAGATATCTCCCACAGCATTCAGTTCCTAAAGGGGCTCTGTCCTCGCAAGAGGATTCAGAACAATGGAGAGCTTCCAAATCAGAAAGAGCCTTTGGACACAGAGTAGAAAAATGCAAAGTCAAGCCAAGCAGAAGTCTACTGTGTTGAGTTGTCTGGGTTGTAGGAGACACCAAGGAAGCAAACCAAGAATGAGTAAGGTCAAAAAAGCAAAGTTGGCTGCATCCTGGGAGCTCAGGCCTGGAGCACAGAAGAGTCAGAGAGGCATTAGAAGCTAGCACTTACCTTAGAGCCAACAGAACTGCAAGTAAACAGCCAACCTGGAAAGCAGCAGATTGCCCAGGATCGAAGGCAGGGAGCCTCATCTCTAGGCCTCAGATATTTTGGTCAGAAATCCTTTATATCCTCACAAAGCACTGAATATTTCTAATGTTTTTGATTTAGGTGGGTTATATCTATAGATTCTTACCATATTGTAATATAAATTATAATAATTTTTTTCTAAATAATCCCATTACATACTAAGGTGATGGGCAGAGTTTTAAATTTTGTGTATTGGTGCTGTGTCATGGGTATATGATGTTGTGTGTGTTCATGTGTGTTTGTATGCATGAGTAAAACCATACATATGCCATAGCACATATATGAAGACAACCTCACATGTCCTTTCTCACCTTCTACCTTGTTTGAGACAAATTCTTTCTTGCTTACCACTAGTTTAAGACAAACTAGCTAGCCAATGAACTCCCATGGATTTTTCTGTTCTTGCCTGCTGTCTTCATGTAGGAGCCATAGGAAATGTAGACGCATGTGCTATTGCATCTGTATTTTGTGTATGTTCTGGAAATTGGAACTCAGACTACTAGCGTTGTTCAGCAAAGACTTTATCCTCTGAGTCAGCTTTTCAACTCAGTGGCAGATTTTCATTTTATCATTGTCTTCCCCCGAAGATATACCAGGAGATAGGCTTTAATGGAAACTTGCATATCTGAGTTGTGGGAAACTTCACATCTGCTTCTGTATGCAGTGTGTTGTAATAACACAATCCATGTAGCTTTAAAAAAAAAACTCCAAATGTTAGAGAACAAGTAACATGAAAAATAACACATTAGTATCATCATAAAAATAATTTTGACCATGCAGGCCCTCAGAAAGCTTTTGAGGTATTACTAATAGCATAGACCAAGGATATTAGCCTTTAAAGTTAAAAAACAAATACAGACTTGATGAAGAACTCCAAATGACAGTGTATGATTATAATTATAACAATATATTCTCACCCTATATTTATAAAATACTTTGTTGGTGGTGAATAGCATATATGTGTGTGTATATATATGTATACGTATATACATACATACATATATATACATATATACATACATATACATATACACAGTGTGTGTGTGTGTGTGTGTGTGTGTGTGTGTGTGTGTGTGTAAAACCACAGGCTTGTGAGGCATTTTTTCTATTTTTATAAACAAGAATTCCAAAGTTCAGAGAGATCCCTTAACATACTTAGTGTCACACAGTTTTTAAGTAGAGAGCTTAATACATTCCTTTCATTGCCCATATTGAAAATAAGCTTTTCATCAGGAAATATAGAAACTGCCATAGCATTCTCTATTTGCTATTTGCAAGGTCCAGAGTTTGCCAAACAATTTGCCTTGGATCTGTAAACAGAATCAAGATAGGTCTGGATCCAGACTTGTTGGCCGTAGATTGGCACCAGCAACTAAGGAAGTCTAGGTTAGAGTCAGAAACATTCATGTAACTCTTTAAATAAAGACCAAGATTGTGAAACCATATAGCAGGTGAGTGGCTGCCTAGAAGATACAGGTAGAGGATTCATTTATTCATCATCCCTTAATCATTTTAACACATTAAGAGTTTTTCACAGGCATCAGCAACTGAATTAAAAGGAAACTATGAGTAAGGGTTCCCAGCTAGCTTCTGGGCAGCAGCTTGCTGTAATCTAGTCCCAGGGACATTTGTTGATGAAGACACGTCCTGGGTGGTTGTGGGAGTGGAAAGGAGTAAGAAAAGGAAGGGTGGGGATGACTGAATAAAGTTAAGGTATACAGCCATCTTCTTACCTCAGGTGTTGAGGTATCTTGAAGGGGACATCTCCAGGAAAGGCTAATCCGGAAGGTAACAACACAGATGTAGCTTCCTGTCCTCTTTTCAGTCTGTGATAGCCAGAATGAGAATTCTCCTGGTGGCCTTAAAATGGTTATTGAGTTTCAGCTGTCACATATATATTCCTTTAAAGACTGCTTCCTCTGTTGCCTCTTTATAACATAGGTCAAACCTAAACACATCAACACTTTTTGAGAGGATAATAGAATTGTGACATCTCTCCCCTTCCTTCCTGCTCCTTTTCCCTTATATCCCTCCCCACTCTCCTTCAAACTCATGGCTTTTTTCATTAATTATTATCACATGTATATATAATCTATGAAGATAGATATTTATAAATATAACCTGCACAGTTTGTATAGTGTCACGTGTAAATACACAGATTTCATTTTGTTTTTCTGAAGTCCACATGTAGACTTCGTGCTTCCTTCTATTTTCTCCTATGCATGACTGGTAATGAAAGATGACTGACCCAAAGATGAACAGACATCTAAGGTCTGCCTCTGGAAGCATTGATAGATAAGCTGTTATTGAGACTGCTAAGAAGCAGCCATTACATTTCTTAATTGTAATATTTATCCTACATATTTTAATTTTATTTGGGAGAAAAATGTGAGATTGGTTGTAAACAGTACCACACAGAAAGAAAGAGTCCCAAAACCTATATGAAAGCCATGCTTTGTGGATATAGTTCTAATAAATGTACATGACTGGTTTGATATAATGGAGCTAAGTAATTGTTAATTTACTAAATGTAACATGTTAATTTTTTCAGTGTCTTCCATATAAAAGTTGTCACTGAACAACACTCCAGAGCCCCATTAAAATCACTGAATGTAAGCAAATTCAATTAGTGCTCACTCTCAAGGCTGAGCATGCTATTCATATTAGGTCTGTAGATGTGGTAATGCAAGCATTAAGGAGTGCCCAAAAGCAATTTGGAGAATAAATGACCAGACATGGGGCAACTAAGAATGGAGAGAGAAATTAGATGAATTATTATGAAAGGAAAAACCATCAAAACAAAGCTAATGGTGGTATTCTAAAGACAGCCCCTCAGAGGACCATAAGCCACTCAGATCCTAAGTAGAGAAATTGCCATCATCTCAACTATAAATCATAAACAGCTATAAACAGCTTTCAGTAAAAGCCTCCTTATTCCTGAGGTCAGTGAATTTAGTATCTTTGATTGAAACTAATTACCTTCTACTTTTAATATGTATGTATATTTGGTTTTTCAAAAGACTTTAGCTCATGCAGCAATGGATACATCTGAAGAGATCTTTGTAGATCACTTCTTCTCAGTAACTGAGTAAGAACTGTACCACATGCTGGCACACCAAAGTCACTTTAATATAATTCAAAAGAACACCTATTATCCTTCCATTGGGAAAATCTCAAATAGATGGAAGCAATCCAGGGCAGATTTTAATTTATTATGTTTTTCTCACCCAACAAATATCTGATGATAAACACAGCAATTGACACTGAAAAAGTCAGATATAACAACAAAATGTCTGAAGGATGTGACCTCCTTTCCTGCCCAGCAGACTGCACAGAGAAACACACATCTGGAGACACTATCTTACCCATGATAGAGCTGATTTCCATTACCTCACATGACTCAAAAGTCCTGACCAAATGTGGAAAGAATGGATGGTTTCCTTGTTTTTAAGAGTCCCTGCCCTTGAGTGAGGACAGAACCTGTAACTTGTGTCTTAGTCATAGATGATGTCAAGGTCATGGAATGTCATTCCTGAAATGATGCTACGCTAAGTTCTCCCTTACTAATAGTTTTGCTACGTTCTCTGATTTGCCTCTCCTTCACAGATGCCAATGGCCATAGGATAACAGGCCCTCTAATGAGGACCATGGTAAGAAAGAATAAGATACAGCCTCCAGAATCTTTGATAAGACCTGCAAGATTTGAGAACCTTCAGTTTCTTGGCTACAAAGGCAAGAAATTTCTCAGTAGCCCAAGTAGACTTGAAGCTGACCCACTTGACCAATACCTTAACTATAGCATATATATATATATATATATATATATATATATATATATATATATATGACCCAGGTTGGTCTTGTTTGCCCTCCTACTCCACAGAAGGTGTGAGGCAGTAAACAGCCTCTGCTTGTAGTAATTTGTTAAACAGCAACGCAAGAGTGAAACACTATTTACATTTGAAGAAAGCAAGACTTTGAGTTACAAAGAATGCCAAATGTACACAGTCAGAACCACATAGAAACCCACAGTCTTCTAGCCCATTTCCTCTTTCTCTGAGTCTCCCTGCCTCTCACTTGCTGATCTAAGCAACCCCTCTGTGGCTTCCTTCTGCACTGCCTTCCTCCTCTCACAAGCCACCACCCCTCTTTCGGCTAATGGGAAACCATTTCATGCAATGAAACAAAATTTATGAAACTGTGTCCAAATGGCTTGATAGAATTTGTGCAGCACCAAAGTGAACCAATTTATTTCTCCTTCAGACACATCATTTTCATTGTCCTTACATCCATTAATACGGCATCCATCACTGATGTTTCAATCCGCTCTAAGCTGTACCATCCCTCGGTGATATTTTATGAGGTAGAAATGCTGAGAGAAGAACACCACAGATAACTTCCAATAAATTTTTCTGTCTTTTTGTTTTAAATATATAACTATAGAACCATTAACAAACACTCCATTACAGATGTGGCAAAATGACACCGTGCTGGTGCTTTTTATTCAAAACACCTTTTGTAAGTGATAAATGAGGTTGACTTTTAGGTTCAAAAAACAGAATTGGATGTGGAGATTTAATATATATATATATATATATATATATATATATATATATATATATATATATATGCATATCTTGTGTCTTACTCTGCAAATAAAATACTATGTGAATGAATTTAAGTTAGAAGGACAGAGGGCCACGAATAAGAATGAGGGAGATAAATATTTATGGGGAGCAGAGAATCATGTTTAAATAACCTACAAATTGTGAATCTACCCAATTTGTTATGTAAAAAGACTAAAGCAAAGTTTACAACAAATCAATGCACCATCTTAATTGATCTGTGATGGACCACAGTGCAGTTCATTCCGTTAATATAACTCTATTGCAAGAACTCACAGAACAGGGACAAAACTAAACAGACCCAAGGACACTCTAACAAACAGCAACGTTGCAGAGCTGCACACTCATCAATCCCTACCAGCCCGGAGTAACCAGAAGAAGGGGGACTTAGTATGCAAAACACAAGAAACACTAAGAAAATGCTTTATAAGGCAAAACTACTTCGTGTCATCAAAATGTGATTTTTTTCTCTATAAACTTGGAATCTCATTCATAGGTTATCGGTTCAACCAACATGCACATAAAAATCCAAATATGTATTAAAAAGTAATTGCACACAGTTGTTAAGGCTTGATCTCTCTTCTCTGACTTCTGGGAGGCCCAGTCCAGACATCACTTCCCTTTCCTGTAATTCTCACTATGTTTAGAATGAGTTTCCCATCCCTGTAAGAAGCCTGTTTTCAAGGCCTAGAATTATAAAAATAAAGAGGAAAAGAAAATACCATAAAAGCTCAGTTGATTGCATCGTATACAATAGAGACCCAGGCTAGATCCCTTCAGAAGTCACTTTCCTCCTCCAGTTTTCTAACTATGAAAAGCAGGGGTGGCTGAATAACTTCCTTTATTTTTTTAATTTTTATTAGATATTTTCTTCATTTACATTTCAAATGCTATCCCAAAAGTCCCCTATACCCTCCCCCGACCCTGCTCCCCTACCCACCCATTCCTGCTTCCTGGCCCTGGCATTGCCCTGTATTGGGGCATATGATGTTAGTAAGACCAAGGGCCTCTCCTCCCATTGATGGCTGACTAGGCCATCCTCTGCTACATATGCAACTAGAGATACAGTTCTGTGGGGTACTGGTTAGTTCATATTGTTGTCCCACCTATAGGGTTGCAGAACCCTTTAGCTCCTTGGGTACTTTCTCTAGCTCCTCCATTGTGGGCCTTGTGTTCCATACAATAGATGACTATGAGCATCCATTTCTGTATTTGCCAGGCACTGGCATAGCCTCACAAGAGATAGCTATATCAGGGTCCTGTCAGCAAAATCTTTCTGGCATATGCAATAGTGTCTGAGTTTGGTGGTTGTATATGGGATGGTTGTCAAGGTGGGGCAGTCTCTGAATGGTCTTTCCTTCCATCTTAGCTCTGAACTTTGTCTCTGTAACTCCTTCTATGGGTATTTTGTTCCCTATTCTAGGGAGGAATGAAGTATCCATGCGTTGGTCTTCCTTCTTGATTTTCTTGTGTTTTGCAAATTGTATCTTGGGTATTCTAGGTTTCTGGGCTAATATCCACTTATCGTGAGTACATATCAAGTGACTTCTTTTGTGATTGGATTCTTAGGCTAAATAACTTCCTACAGTGGGACAAGAGGTGAGCCAATGTCTGGCAGGGAAGAAGGTTAGGGGCTTGTCTTCTGTTGCATTTGCCTATACCTTAGCATTCACAAAATTACTAAGAAGCATCTACTTGAATGTAGAGAGAATGGCAATGGATAAACCCAACTGATAATAAAAAGAAAGAAATTGTGCCTCTGATGCCCAAATTTTAGCTGTGTGGCAGTATGAGAGGCAGCATTGTCAAAGGGGTTTCTGTCAAAGTGGTGGCCTGTCAAAGTCAACTAATACACCATGCAAAAATATTTCAGTAGAGAATGAACAAAGAACAGGATTACAATCCAAAATTCATATCCAAAATCCCTTGGTATGTCCAAGGAACAAAGGAAAAGTTTGGTTTTTATTGGGGGAAAAAAAAAACACTATATGCAGTGAGTTTTGTTGGTTGGTTGGTTTTGCTTTTTGTTTTAAATCTTACTGGCGGCCACAGCATTACCCAAGAACTAGGGAGCTCTGATTTGAAGGCTGCTACAGTTACCAGATGAAACCTGTCCAACATTGCTGCTTTGTGGAATTTGATTGGGCAGATGGGTGCCAGTCAACGTCCTGTGTGAGCAGATATCTGTCTGGGTGAGTCAGATAGCAAATAAATTGCAGCCTAGGAAACTTTCTTAAGATAATTCCTGTGATCAGAAAATTATTCCTGAGAGCGTCCCTTTGTGTCCTTCTCCAGCTCCATCTTGCCACAGTTTGACATAGATGACTCCATTTTGAGCCTGCCAACTTTCACAAGACTTCTCCATATCAGGTAGTATCAAATATCCCCAACACATAGCCTCATTTCCCTCAAATTACCTGAAGACAAGCCATGAGGCCGAGGTCATCTTAGCACCTGCTTGGAAGACATTATCATCTTTACAAGGTGGATGAATTACTCTCCTATTTTTCTCACTGGCCATGGGAGTTCATTATAACTTAACTTTTACTCAGTGGTGTACAAACCTCCTCATCAATCTCTTCATCAAACAGAAGCTGACAGAAGAAGGACATCTATTCTCTCAACGCTTCTCTGGAATGCTGCCATAGGAGTGCAAGGTTTTAAATAATACATTGCTGTCATAAGATGTACCTGTAAAAAGTAAAGTCAGAGATGAGCAGTGTGGCATGTGTCCATAAAACCTGTGCTCAGAAGTGTCCTGAGTTTGAGGCAAGTCTGGATTACATCATAGAGCCATATCTGAAAAAAAATATATATGTGAAAATAAATGACTAAAATAAGAAAGATGCATAGCTGTCTTTCTCTTCAAAATGATGCATTGTTCAGCAGTGAAAAATTCTAACTTTTACCTGGGGGAGCTCACACAAACACATTCTAAATACAATAATAACAAAACCTTGGGCCCAGCCCTGAACAAATCCTATGATGAATAACAAAATTCTTGAGAACAAAAACTGCCACTAAAGTCACACAGAAAGTTCTTAAAGGTAACAAGCACCGAATATGAGGTAAAGGAAAAACATGGGTTTCAGTAACACCTTGTGCTCCCTGAATGACATCACTCTTCTGGGGAAATGTGGCATTTTGGATGTAGGAGCATCCCAGTTAAAGCTGTGGCTTTACCACTTCTGACCTATGGATCTGAGCATGTCCCCTAAGTCTCATCCGTGGGATGTACCCACATATATTTCTAAGGATCAGCAGTAGAATATAAAAAGCGATGTTAAATGACAAGCACTTGAACTATGCTTTGTATAGAGGACGATTTGTTTTAAATCCATCTTTCTCTCTCATCATATAGAGAATATTATTATTCTTGCTTCACAGTAAGTAAACTGGGGCTTGGAGACATTCACTTGCTCTTTATAAAGAGCCAAGCTTTACCCGAGGCATTCCAGGTCAGAACTAGTGCCTGTCACACGTGCTAACCCAAGCTACCTCAAAAAGCATCCATGACAGAATCATGGATAACTGATCTCAACGAGCCCTTGGAGCCAGGCGCTGTGCTAATCATCTGGCTTTCATTATCGTATTTCACCCCCAACAGCAAACCCTTGAAGTGGGTACAGCCTGCATCACCTCCAAACTCCATTGGGTAATTCCTCATGTGGTGCCTGACACCGTACAGCAGCTCCGTAGAGGGCAGTTACCATTGCACCTCTTGTATTAATGTGTCTTCAGGCACGAAGCAATGAACGATCCTGGGCCATCCAGTCGATGCCGGATGTAAACTTACTTTGTAGAATAATGTTTTCTCAGCATGTTAGAACGCACGCAAACCCAGGCCTGCATCTTCCAGGCCTCCCACTGTGACAGCCATCTCTGTAACAAGGCGGCCTTTTTCCCTTCTATTCCTTGAAATAAGTATGGCTATTTGGTCAGAGCTGTTTGCTGCCACTGTTTAGAAAATGAAATCTCTCGCTTCTGTTCAATGTATTGAACTTTGTAACCAAAGCATCCACAACTCACACACTTCTCAATCTCCATTTATTTTGTTTAAAAAAAATACAAAGAGATTGGGAGACACTGCAGCAGGAGAGGTAAATGATGAATAAAATGAAATTTTCTCTACGTGGCTAAAAAAAAATTCTATTTTTAATGTTTAGCCCTGTGCTACTACTGCACTCACCAAAAGCTAGTGGTTCTGGCTTCCTGCCCCTATTTCTGTCCCCAAAACACACCTGAAACAATGTGAAGCAGGTGTCAAGAGATGCAAGAGGTCAGGGAGATCACAGCAGTGACAGCTGCCAGGTCCCTGAACCTACCTCTGTATAGCTAGACTGTCAACACAGGCACAGAGCGGGCATCTTCTAGCCCTCCATGGTGCTAAAGGAGACAGAGACACTGAGAAGCAGTGCTCGCATCTCCTGGTGGACAAAAGACAATGCACAGGAACACAGATTCCTGGCAGAAGAATGGATTCACGTGCAGCTGTTGACAGCACAATCACTTAATTACCTTGGGCTGACTTCAGAATTCATTCACAAGTCTTTGATGTGTGTGTGTGTGTTTCTTATTTGAGGGATGAATATCCATGTAGAGACCACAGGTCATTCAGTCTGGGTGTCATTTCTCAGGCACCATCCACATTGGGGTTTTTTGTTTTGGTTTTTTGGTTGTTTTTTGGGTTGGTTTGTTTGTTTTGTTTTGTTTTTTTTGAGAAAAGGTCTCTCACTGGCCTGGGTTTCACCAGGTATGTTTGTTAGGCTACCCAGTGAGCCTCAGGGATCTATGTCTTTGGCCCGCCGCCGCAGCGATGAGGTTACAAGTATGTACCATGTGCCACTGCACCCAGATCGCTTTTTAACATAGGTTCTTCTGATAGAACTCAGCCTCCTGCTTCCAAAGCAAGCACTTTAAAGACTTACCCTGGCCAATCATTCACATCGTTTGTTCTTGTTCTGTTTGGTTTGGTTTTGGTGGTGATGGTGGTGGTGGTTTAGTTTGGTTTGGTTTTTCTTTCAAATACAAATGTCTACTAGCAGAAAAAAAAATAGTATGTTTGGCAGAAATATAGTGAGATTGGCATCTAGCTATGGAATTCTGGGTCACCTTAGTAGCTTTCCTTTTTAAAAAAAAATTCAAAGTATGGACAGATGAAATGTGTAGGAGAATCACTTAGGCAGATTTTCATAGGGTGAAAAAAATCTAAGTCCCACTGGTGATAATTCTGTTTCCATTGGCCCGACAGCTTCTCCCAGACAATTCAGTAGAATTGCATCTGTGGCCAATGACTGAGATGCACTAAGGTTGCTGAGCTCTAGTAGAAGTGACTGTGAAGAGAGTCTCCACCATGCACTTCCCTGAGCCCCTGGACCTGGAACTTACTACAAACACCACCGAGGAAAGCACAAGGGGCCCTCAAGGCTTCCAAACGCCATTCTACTTACTGACATTTCCTTAAATACTGTTCTAGGCTATTAATACTAACCCCTATGTTACCAAAGCAAAAGGTGGTAAACTTGGCTCGAATCATGGACATTTGCCATGCTTACATAAAGTATACCATAATAGGAGTTGAATTCATGGTCAGTACCTGCCTTCTGGTCCTTACAGCAGGGTACAGACCTCCATTGCTTGGCCTAGGATGTCTAATAACTGCACATTTACTGAACTTCTTCCTATATAGTACACCAAATACACGCTATAGTCTTGCATTCAGTTTCAGTAAATATTAAGGAAAATTAGGAGCCTATCTATTACTAGGAAAAGATTAGCAAAACTTCCATAATAAGCTTCATATTATGACAAGCATTTAGAATGCTTCTTACATGGTCCCACAAAGCCACAAAAGCGTCATTAAAGCCTGGCATCGCTGCCTCCTTTTCCTGTCTATGCCGTCTACACAGACTCAGACTCTGGCCTGACTCTCTAGATACATATTAGCTGCCCAAGAATGCTCTGTCTATATAATTTGTCTCATCCACCTTCAAGACTGGCAGGACAAACTGTCAAGACCAAAACCTGTGGGGATTTTGGGTAAAGTTTAGAATTGCAGACCTTCACCTCTCAAAGGGAAATAATTGCCTGCAGGGCAAAGCTATACCCTGGAGCAGATTGTCTTGTAGGAATCAGATTATTCCCTTGACATAACCTACAATACTTAGGTTATGTCACATAACATACCATACTCATATCAACTACAACTTCTTACATAATCTTGGAGGTCATAGCTGAGATAATAGCCAATGGGATCATACTGACCAGAACTGTCACTATGAGTGTCTCTTGTCCTTTGACCCAATGGGTCCTTTGTGTAAACCTAAGCATATATCATCACCCTAAAGATGATCTTGTGGTCACTGGGTCCCTTTATCTGTTCCTCTTTCTCACTGTGATTTAAATCTGCTTTCAGCTTTTCAGCATTATGTATCATTCAGCTTTTGAACTGCAACCTATAGCTGAGCCTAGCTTGTTGGCAAACCTAGAACAAAAACTATTTCCTCTAAAACTGGAGGGCTGCAAACCAGCTTATTGCTTTAAAATGGAAGAAAGGGAAGAGAGAAGCAGGAGGAGGAGAAGCAGGAGGAGGAGGAGAAGGAGAAGGAGAAGGAGAAGGAGAAGGAGAAGGAGAAGGAGAAGGAGAAGGAGAAGGAGAAGAGGATGGAGGGGGAAGGAAGGAAGGAAGAGGAAGAAGAGGAGGAGGAATTTTTTATGCATGTTTATTCTCAGCAAATGTTTGCAATGCAAGACCAATAGGAACCTCTCCCAGACATCTTGAGATTTATTTATAACACACATTAAGTTGCATAAGGTAGTGGTGTAGGCACACAGCTTCTGCTCCCACCTCTATGATGTCCTCTAGGCCATTCTCCCCCAGGATAAATAAAGAAGGGAGGGGAGGAGGAGAAATTCAAGACAGGCATTAAGGCTTCAAGGCAACTGGCAGAAGAAGGAGTCCAAAGTTCAACCAATCAAAAAAATACTCAAAGGTGAGATGCAGGGGTTTTTACACTTGCAATACATGATATTTTCAATGTATAAATTGAGTATTATTTTTTATTTAAACACCTAACTGCATTTTTAACTTAGAAAAAGCAAACTTAAACTGAGCTGTGACAGGTTTCCTCAGAAAAGAAAATGCAATAATATATTAAAGTCTGTAAACTGGAGTCTGGCACACTGGGGAGTCCCCAGCACAGGTTGTGTTCTTGCTTTGTGTGACAGAGAGTTCTCATAACACCTATGCTGCTTGTGTTAATGTCACAGATCACCATTGGCAACTGCCACAAAAAAAGACTTTTTTTCTCTTTGTTAGGAGTTTCAGTTTGGTTGATTGTTTTTTTTTTCAATATTTTTTATTAGATATTTTCTTAACTTGCATTTCAAATGGTATCCCGAAAGTTCCCTCCCCCCTCCCCCCGCCCTGTTCCCCTGCCCACCCACTCCCACTTCTTGGCCCTGGCGTTCCCCTGTATTGGAGCATATAAAGATTGCAATACCAAGGGGCCTCTCTTCCCAATGATGGCCTACTAGGCCATCTTCTGCTACATGTGGAGCTAGAGACATGAGTTCTGGGGGTTCTGGTTAGTTCATATTGTTGTTCCTCTTCTAGGGTTGCAGACCCCTTCAGCTCCTGGGATTCTATCTCTAGCTTCTCCATTGTGGGCCCTGTGTTCCATCATATAGATGACTGTGAGCATCCACTTCTGTACAAGACAGCTATATCAGGGTCCCTTAAGTAGACACTTGCTGTCCTATGCAATAGTGTCTGAGTTTAGTGATATAATCCTTAGTGAGGTAACCCAATCACAAAAGAAGTCATTGGATATGCACTCACTGATAAATGGATATTAGCCCAGAAACTTAGAATACCCAAGATACAATTTGCAAAACACAAGAAAATCAAGAAGGAAGACCAGCGCATGGATACTTCATTCCTCCTGTGAAGAGGAAACAAAATACCCATGAAAGGAGTTACAGAGACAAAGTTTAGAGCTAAGATGAAAGGATGGACCATACAGAGACTACCCCACCAGGGGGGATCCATCCCATAATCAGTCACTAAACTCAGGTTGATTGGTTTTTATTGAGACAGAGTCTCATATAGTCCAGGGTGACCTCAGGCTCACTGTGTAGCCACAGCTGGCCTTGAGCTCCTGATCTTATAGTCACTATCTCTTAAGTGCTGGGATTATAGTCACAAACATTTATTTTCTGCTAAAAAATTAATAATAATAATAATAATAATAATAATAATAATAATAAATAATAAATAATGGTTTTAAAGAAATGACTTTCAAGGTTTTAAAGGTTTTAAAGAAGTGACCTCCTGCCTACCCAGAAACCTTCTTCACAAAGGTAAAGAAAAAGAAGCAAAGTTTCATTACTGAATAGGCGTTGACCCAGAATGTGACATGCATCACAGACAGTCTGCCTGGAGATTTCAGAGACAGAATGAAAACTGCTCTGAACATGGACAAGCAGACACAGCCCGTTCCATAATCTTCTCAGGGTGTACAACACCAGTCAGGGAGTAAGAAGGCTTGACAGCACCATTTGTCACACAAGTTCATCCCAAGCCCACTTGATAATTGGGGTGACCATTTGTGTAACACAGTTGGCTTTACCCAAAGGAAAAATAAATTTCCTTCATCTATATGACAAGAAGTAGCTTTGGAGCCTGTCACCATCTGAAGTTAAATTTCTATCATCTGCAGACACTAGGGGGACTGTCCTTCTTGGTAATTATTGTTCAAAGAAATGATTCCAAGGTCCTTGAAAGAGACATTGCTGAATCATAAAAGTACTATAGGTCAGTTTAATTTTTAAAAGATTCGGGTGCATTTCAAAATGACAGAGAAAGAACTTAAGGTTGCAGGTCTGCTAAAGTCAATTGTTTTTAAAAGGGGGTGGGGTGGGGAGGAGGGTCTCTCCCTTTATTTTTGTCAGGGAAATTTTAAGCTTCTTAGTTCTAATTTGCATTTGCCCATAGGAGGGGAGAAAATCCAAAATCACTCTGGTATCCTTCCCTATCAATTATTTCCTAATTCTCTTTTCTCTCTCTCTCTCTCTCTCTCTCTCTCTCTCTCTCTCTCTTTCTCTCTCTCTCTCTCACACACACAAACACACACACACACATACACAAACACACACTATAGAATTTTATTATAAATGTTATTTATACTAAGCATTTAAGTACTGGAGGTGAAATACACATCTATTCTTTACTTAAATCAGAATATAACAATTAACTCAGAAAATAAAAATATTAAGTTGGTCTGATTTTAAAAGATAGTAGTAATGCTTATTAAGAGCCATTTAAAAGTCAAGTCCTGATTCCCTAACCATCACAAACTTTTTGAAAAATTTCTGAAGGATGTTAATATGGGTATGCTAGTCAAATTGGCTAAGTGTTTGCTATTGCTTCAAAATTCAGGCCTGGCCAATTATTGTTACCACCCTGTCCTTAGTGGCTACCAAACTACTATGACCAATGTCATAGTACTAGGGTTCTAGTGTCACTCTCCCAAGAAATGCCTGTATCACCGAGAACAGACATTCCTAGAAGCATGTGTTTAAGGCATTCTGGGATCCTTCAGGATGAAAGTACCTTGTAAATGTGAGCTATTGCCACCATTATGAATGAGATCTAACCCCGGACGACATCATAAACTTAATAGTGGGAGTTAAACCACCATCATCTCAAAGAATTCCAGCCAGTGTGCATTCCCTTCATAGCTCAAAAGGCTTGGGCTGTCATTATCAGAATATCTGCCTGCAGACTCCAAACTATATTTTTCTGATCATAAAAATCCAGAGCACTGTACAACAAACTTATCCCTATCAAGTAATAGATTTAATGTATTAACCTTTAAGGGAAAAAAAAACATGTATATCAAAATGATTTTACAATGCCACTTAAAATGGGCAAATAAGTAGTACTGACACAGTAACATTTTTAACATTGTACTTTGGTTTTTATTAATGCCATGTGTAGTAAAGGAGAAATCACTTTCCCTTATTAAGCAACTAAATTTCTTTTATTTATCCACTTACTTCAGAGAATATGCATTTTAAGGTGAGTGAGATGCTGTGCCCAAAATAATACAGTTCCTAAAATAAAAAGATTATATGTTGTAAGATCATCTTTCCGCACCTTCGGGGTTTGTTGCGACAAGGTGAAAAATGGGACCTCAGTAATCAGAAAACAAAATCTACACATGTAATCTAATAAAGGTGCAACTACTACCATAGCTAATAGAATCAATTTAACAGGCTCTAGAATCACCATGGAAACAAGCTTCGAGACTTGTCTGTAACAGGTAATCTAGATTAGATTAAGATGAGATGATTCCCCAAATGAGAGCATTGCCATTCCATGGGCTGGGAACCAAGGCTGCTTTAAAGGAACATAGCTAGCTAACACCAGCTTTCATCTCTCCTTGCTTCCTGATTGTGGCTGCAATATAGCCAGTGCCTCTTCAAGTTAATGCAGCAATGACTTTCCTGCCATGGTGGACTGTACTCTCTGTGTCTCTTTCTCTTTCTGCTGCCTTTGGGTCTAGATGTAGAACTCTCAGCTACTCCTCCAGCACCATGTCTACCTGAATGCAGCCATACTTCCTGCTGTGCTGACAATGGACTAAACCTCTGAACTGTAAGAGAATAGCAATTAAATGTTTGCCTTTATAAGAGTTGTCTTAGTTATGGTGTCTCTCACAGCAATGGAAATCCTAACTAAGACACCCTTCATTCCTTCCTTAAGTTGTTTTTTTGTTTGTTTGTTTGCTTGACTTTTTAAAAATATTTTAGTACTCTATTAAAGTTATCCTTGGAAATAAGCAATACTAAAACCCTTAGGATGTTTTTTTTTTCAGGGTAAATGTTTAATTCTTTTTTGATTTTTTTAATTAGATCTTTTCTTTATTTACATTTCAAATGCTATCCCGAAAGTACCCAAGTGTTGGCACACCGATGATAAAAGTACCTAAAATTGCCAAGCTACTTGGTGACCTTTGATACTACTAACAAATCACTGACTTCCCACATCCCTGTCTCAATCCTACCAAGAGTTAATGTTTCAAATGTTGTTTAAAGGTTCTCAGAACTTCTAAGACCAATGAAGTCCCAATGAACAAGGGAATTCTTTGTTTCCTTCTGACTGATGGAATGCATTAAGTCAGGTAACTGAACAGATATCTCGTGAGGAGAGAATGCTTACAGAAACGCAAGCTCGTGCTTCCAGGACAGACTTTGAGTTCTTCTCTGAGCACCCCTTGCTGACTCTTTTCAGTCACAAACACATAACTAGTTTCCCACATCCTGCTCTATCACCTGTACCTGTTATTTACTTATGCATGAACCTCCCACTCCAGACCAATTGGCAATCCCATGTATAACTGAAGGCCCTGTATTTAAAGCGATCCTTAGCTCTTACCCCAAATTAACACCGAAGATGGTTTTTTGTTAAACAAAACAACATATCTCAGGGATCGACTAAGTTACATTCAAGTTACATACGAAATCTACCTATAGAATAGAAAATAATCCTCTAACCAACCCTCAAATGCAGATTTCCACTCCACAAAACCCCAACCTCTCTTCAAATGGAGTAACGTTCAGAGTTAAATGGTTATACTGGGGATGTGACAAGGTGGGCTTAAGACACACAAACAATTACCATGAGAAAACCACTGCCCTCCAGCCTCCAGCCTTTCATCTCAAAAGATGAGAATAACAAGCTACATCTGCTTCACAGAGTGCACAGGTTCAGGAAAAGCACTTAGTGTGGGGCCCTGCATGGTCCCTAGTGCTTTCTAAATGTTAGCAGCTAGTACTAACATTGCAACCAAGAGCTCAGTCAGTGACAAGGAGACAAATGATCTCTCTTGTGAAATTTAACTTATAAAATCTTAAAAGCCAGAAGGCCTCAAGAAATATCTATACCTGATAGAAATATACAGATGACTGAGTGATCTTCCCCCAGCTTGTATCTCATTATCTTCAGCGGGCAGCCGTAATGACAGCCCCAGCTTCTCAGTGTTCTTGCTGAATCCCCACTGTCAGACCTAAAGAAACCTTCCCTGTTAAAGGCCCTCTGTACATGCATTTCTGCAAGGCATATTCATCAGACAAAGCCAGGCATATACACTTCTGTTAGGCCAGGTGACTCTGGCCCAGGTAGAGAGGTACCTACCTCTATGATCCTCTTCTAGGTTTTTGCATGATGTAGGTAACTTCAGATACACTCCAATGGGTCACCTCTTTGATTATAAGGATCTTGAGACTTTGTTTGGGGCCATGGGCTCATTATTAAGCTCAGATCAAGAGGTACCTAATCACCAAAAGGGAGTGTTTTAGAACAGAAAAACTCTGCTTGGGCCATTAGCCAATCAAAAATGTAACCACCAGAATCTCTACAAGCAGCCTCCTACCAGGCAGAGTCAGAGAAACAAGCAGTATTGTCCAGGTGACTGTCCTTCCCTGAAGGCCTAACGCGATGAGGAATCATGAAGACTAAAGACAAGTGTATTAGTCTCTCTCACACATCCTATTACAAAACCTGAGAAAAACAAAGGAGGAAAACTTGTGAGACATGGCGTCAGAGGTCTCTATCTCCTGTCAGCTGATCCTGTTGCAAGACAGTGTGTCCTAGAGGAAAGATGCAAAGCTGTACAATTCATGGTGTCCAGGAACCAAATAGACAAACAGGAAGAAGCCAGTGGCAAAATACAGCCTTCAAAGGCACAAAACCCATTAACTTACTTCTTCCAAACAGTTACCACCCCCTAAAATACCATAGAACCTTGAAATCATCAATCATTTAACTCACTGACTGAATTAGAGACTTAATGATCCAATCATCTTTAAATAGCACTCTCTGCTAGGAAGCCTGTCTTTGGTACATAAGCCCTTCACAGGAGGCTTCAGAGCTAAGCCATGACAATAAGATATTCCCATTAATTTGATTCTATCCACTGAGCCTTTACCAAACTGACCACACATTAACTATTATTGTCTGCCCTACACCCTATAGGCCACCCCTACTAAATTAATGAGGTACCCCCTATACCTTTATAACTCCATCTACCTGATCAACCTTTCTCTATTTAAAGTCATCAAATTCCTACTTTTCATTTAAAATGCAACTGAAGCATCTCTATCTTACATGTTACCTCGCTCAAAATGCTTAATATACCATATTATGGTTGTATGATATATTATGATTGTAGATCTGCATTTTTACCACTCTCATTCACTATGGTTTAAGCAGCTGGGGGCAGGGTCCCCAACTGTTTAATGAAGGTACACTAGTGGACCCTCAAGTAGATAAATAATATAAAATGATGTTTCTCTTCATAGTGGTAGCGTTACTGTAATTTGAAAAATACTTATTTGTATATGTGTGTGTATGTATGTATGTGTGGTATGTGTGTGAATGTGTGTGTGTTATGTACATTTGTGTTGTTGTTGTTGTTGTTGTTGATTCACTGACTTTACATCCCAATATCATCCCCTCCTCTCCTCCCAGCCTTTGTATATGAAGGTGTGCTTTGGCACACTTGTGTGAATCACTGAACAACTCTAAGTATTGGTCTTCACTTGCACTTTGTTTTTAAGGTAAGGTATCTCTTGTTGTTGGTCACTGTATCACATATTCCAGGCCAGCTGGCCCAGGAGCTCCAAGCATCCTACAGACATTCTACAACATCCAGCTTTTTTATGGGTTCAGGAGATCCAAACTCAAGATTATCAAATTTGTGTGACAAGCATGGATTCCCCCTCCAAGGCCTCATTACTGTGTACTTTACCAGTTTCATTTAAATTATCTAATTACAAGAAACCTATTGCCTATATTATTTTATAATAGTTTCAACTACTTATCTTAAAATTTTTAGACATGTACATCACCTAGATAGGATATTTTAATTGCTTTTTTAAAAGTGATTTGTTACTTCATAGCTGTGTCTCAAAATTCATTGTATTATCCATAAATTCAAGAATAAGATCAACTAGTATGGTTATCTCAAGCTTCTATTTTATTTGTGACTTAACAACAGCCATTCAGAGGCTAATTGTGGGAAAGGGTACAACAGGAGAAACTAGGGCGTGGGAAGCTAGGCCAGGTGAGTCTCGCATTGTAATACACACACACTCACATACACACACACTCACATACACACACACTCACATACACACACACATGCTCACACATACACACTCACACACACACATACACACTCACACACACATACACACACACACACACACACTCACATTTCCTCTTGCCTTAACCTCAGTGTATCTCACACTCTAGGAAAAGGGAGAGGGAGGGAAACTGGCTACACCTACAGTTGTTCCCAATGTGGACTCAGTGTTTAATATGAATCCCCTCCTACTGTAAGTTTCAACCTATTTGATTCATTTTTTGGGTGTACCTTTAAGAAACTTTACTAAGAAAGATATTCAGGTGGTTAAATGTGTGTGTTTATATTTATGATATTAAGACACATATACATGAAATAAGATGAAATATTTACATAGGAAGAGTGAAAATGGAACAGTACATTGTAGCTCTAAATACATTGTATAGACACGTTAACCTGTGTGAAAGCCCATGGATGTCCAAGAAACCAAAATAGCAATGAATTTGAAAACTAAAATATGATTCGTCTGTCTTGCAGGCCTGTGCTGGTTCATCTGTCTTATAATTCAAGTGTGATGTCTATGCATGCATGTTCATGGTTTGAGCTGGAGTTTCTTTAAAAATAAATTGTTATGTAACCCATCTAGCTCACTTCTGGACATTCATCCAACAAAATGAAATGAGCATAAGAAAGAAAGGCCTGCCACATCTGGGTTTACTGAAGCACTATGGACATCAACTACTGTGTAGAATCAGCCTCAGTACTCCGAAGGAGAATGGGAAAATGTGATTAGATAGATAGATAGATAGATAGATAGATAGATAGATAGATAGATAGGATCATAAATATATAGTCACATAAACAATCAGATTTAAATTAGTTAATTATAACTAAATGAAAATACTTGCATATAATGGACTGTTACTTGGCTGTAAAAAAGAAGGAAATCTTGTTGCCTAAAGCAAAATATACAAGTGGAGAATATTATGTTAAAGAAACTAGGAGGCACAGAAAAAGAAAATTTCCTGTGTTCTGTCCATATCTGGAAACCAAAATTTAAAAGTCAAGTTAAAGCAGAAAAGTGATTGATTGCCAGGTGCTAGCAAGTGTCATGGGAGAGCCAGGGTGGGGGAAGGGTGGCTGAATGTTAGCACCAGGACACTCCAAGTCCCGCCTAACTATGTGACCCTTGACATGCATTGCCAGGACAACGACCTTCAATCCCACAATCCACTTGGCTCAATTCCAACCTTCAATGGTGCGACGTCATTTTCCATATAAATTAGGAAGTCACCCCCTCCTCGCTCTCTTTTTCTTCTCTTTCTTCTCTCCCCTCTTTCTCTCTTTCTCCTCTTCTCTGCCCTCCTACCCACTTTGTCACCCCCTTTATCTCTGCACAATAAACTTCTCCCACGTGGAATCACCTTGGCCTGGTCTGCTATTTGGTTAATCAGCTCAAAAAAAAAAAAAAAAAAAAAATATATATATATATATATATATATATATATATATATATATATATATATATATATATATATATATTTCATATCACTGTGTGGGGAATTGCAGGCTGGTCTCCAGTCGAGCTGAGGTCTGAACCCCGATGGTCATAATTCCCCTACATGACACGGTAGGCGTTCCCTCATGCTCCTGGAACTCCGGCCCTTGCCTAAGGTACCACCTCCCACAGCCCCCACAAGAGAAGCATGGTCAGTGGTCACATAAGCAATGGCTCAAGCTTCTGACCTTCAGGCTAAACTCCTCCCCAGTTACCTAGCAACAGTGAAGAACATAAAAAGGGGTGCTCAGCCCACACCTCTCTCTCTTACTCTTGCTCTCTTGCTCTTATTCCTTTGTCCTCTCACTTCTCTCTCCTCTCCCTTTCTTTGTCTTCTCTCCTCTCCCTTTCTCTTTGTCTTCTCCTCTCTTCTCCTCTCTTCTCCTCTCTTCTCCTCTCCTCTCCTTTCCTCTCTTCTCTTCTCTCTCTCTCTCTTTCTCTCTCTCTCTCTCCTACCTTCTCTCTTTCCCCTGCATTTCTATAATAAAGCTCTTAAACCATGGACAGTCTCTGTCCTTCAAGTTCCGCTGTGCACTCTGGTTAGTGTTGGGAACTTCTTCCCCATTCCCTCTCTCCCACAACCCTGGTGGCTTTAGCAAAGTAACTCCAGGGGGGTCCCCAGGCAGGGCTGCCCCTTGACCACCCCCTGAAGAGTGGGATAGAGGAATGCCCACCCAGGGATGAGTGGATAGGGTAAGTAGCAGCCTTCCCACGCCTGACTGACCAGAGAATAGGGAAACTCTGGCGGGGGCAGTGGGCATCTTTTCCTCCCCTACTTTCCCTAGGGCTACCAGCCCCCTCCCTTTTTTATTTTGTTCCCAACATCACTGGACATAGCCTGTGTGTTGGATGCATGTGTGGAAATAATACAGCAAATTCCATGAGCACATGCAATTAATATGTGTTAGTCAAAATGTACAGACCATGAATTAAATTCTAATTTAATTCTCAGACAGGACTGAGACCCTTAACATTAATATGAAAATGAAAATTAATTACATTCATAACACAAGTATATTTTGCACAGGATGAAGAGAAAGAAGTTTAGCCTTTCAACAATCACAATAGTTTATATTCAGTTGCTCAAAAGGATTCTTAAAGAGTGAAGAAAAAACAAGAGAGAGAGAGAGAGAGAGAGAGAGAGAGATCCTGAATGTCAATGCTTATTTTCCAAATCAGAGCTAAGAGCAGACAGTGTGATTTGTCAAATGTAAAACAAAGGCACTGCAGACAGAATACAGCACAGGAACATCAGCCCCTAATCCTCTGCATAATGCAGACTTAGCCTGGCCGCCAGTGACCACATTTAGTCACACTTGTCTCTGTCCCCAACCTGTGCAAAAGGGTCAATAATTTAAGCCTTCTCCTCTCAGAGAGTAGGTAGCTTAACCATAATAACAATAAACTAATGTTAAACCCAAATCATGAGACTATTTTAGCAGAAGCTGTAAATTTTCATGGCAAGAAAAGTGAATTTCTTCTTCCCTAAGACTGTTCTGAAGCTTGAGCAAATAACTTAGGAAGGAGACACACCACAGCCTCCCCTTTCAGGTTCTGCTGATATTCTAAAATGTCTTTTTTAAAAAAAAAATAAAAATAAAAACTTGGCTATTTTGGGTATAAAAAATGACTTTGATCCTATCTCAGTCAGTGACTCAATGGACGACAAGTCAGCCAGAAAGATTTAAGAGCTCTGTCCCCAGCTTACAAGACTCCACTGAAAAAAATACTCATTTAGCAGTTTGAGAGTTACCTTGACCTAGAATTTATGCTAGAAACAACAAGGGCATGAAGATAAAAGGCATGTTTTCCCACTAATCAAATGAAGTTTTCTAGACAAATCTGTTGAATAAAAGGGGCAGGCCAAGTCGATTGTCAACTCCACAGTCCCACAGCATGAATACCACATTCTTAAAGGCTGGCGCTAAAATAATTGTTTTGTTTCTCCAGGGATTGGAACATTGAGAAGTCATTGAGGTTCATTGTCACGCACTCATCCCAACAGTTAAGTGATCCTGCATTGGGAGTTTTCTAGATATGTGCACCTCCCTAGAGTGCCCACAACGCTCAAATTCTAGAGCAGAGAGCAAGCGGGCCAAGCACTCATTAAGAGAATGTAAAACCATACAATACATAATGGTGCTAAACCCTGCCAGACGACAATTTATTAATGCCTCCAAACACATTACTTCTGTTGAAGTCAAACAGCCTGGCAGAGAAATGGATTTTCTATAATCTAGCTACCCAGTTGCCTTTCAATTTTCTAAAGATTACAACTTCTATTTTATGACATGACGACATTTTTTCCACCAGAGGGTAAAAAGATAAATCAAGCAGTGGATAACGGGGCGGGATCTCAACACCGGGGACTCATAAATCCTTACTTCCGGACAGTCGGAAACTTACTCTCCAGCCTCGAAATGGAAGCAGATTGGAAGAGTGAGCCTTCTGCTTATCTAGCTGACCACACAGCATATGCAAAGAACAGAACGTCCAGCTAAAGCAGTTAAACGGGTGTCCAAAGTTATGAAATAACACTACTATTTACTGGTCTTTCTTCCAACTCAGGGAAAAAGAACTCTCCAATTACAATAATAGAGTGCTTTCTTCTGGGGGTGTTCCAACCTATTTTGGTGAAATATTTCCCAGTGAGAAGTTAAATTTAGAGAGGGAAATTTAAAAAAAAAATGAGCTAAATGACACAAAGAGTAAAAGGCTGAACTGTTTTGACTTCACATTCTTAAAAAAAAGAAACACACCATTTATTATGTTTAAAATTTTTACCCTTAAATATGTAAAATAAGGCCCTTCGGTTATATTTAAAAAAATAAAAATAAATAAAAACCTGAGGGATTCTTCACCTGGGTCTTCTTCTCTCTGCTTCTAGAATAACTGGAGTTGAATTGAGGAAGTTCTTTTAAATTAAAAGCAGCATTAATCATGAAATAAAATTATATTCTTGCTATTCCAAGTAGATATTTGAGAATAATGAAAATCTGAAAAGAAGAAGAAATGTTTGGATTAGTTTCTCATAAAAGTTAAGGACATAGAGATAAGTCTTTTTAATAAAAGTAGAGCAGCCTTGCTGCTGGTACTCAAACAGAGGCAGATGGTGTGACATTGGTATGAACCCATCTGCTTCCTGATGTTCAAAGAGAAATGTTGCATTCACTGGGAAATTTACATAGTAGGAGAAGATACAGGTAATCCAAGCAGGAAGGAGATCAGGAAAAGGAATGGAAATTTCAACATAGAATTAGCATAATGTTAGGCTGCCTCTGCGCCCAGACTCCCTGTTCTGTCCCCAGCCTACCTGAACAGCCTAGCTGACCTCCCACCTGAGGTCCCTTCTACAAGATTAATCAGGAAACTGTATCCTGAATGAAGACTCTTTTACCTTCCCCAGGGTCTGTTTGACTAGAATTTTCCGCTGTGTAAATGTGAAAGTGAGTTAGCAAATATGACCAAAACCGCCAATTAGAACATTATGGCAATTTCTTCAGTGTAAAATGAATATAAAAATAACAGTTACAGCCTCTAGAATGCTGCAGGTCCATAAATCAGGTGTTGCACATTTGGAGACATGTGAGCTATGTCATTTCCTTTACTTAAAGCTGGGCTAAGTGCATTGCTAAACTAAATACATCGGTCACCACTGCATAACCAAAGCCATTCCAGACTCTCAGCAGGGAGTAGTCATGATAAGACAGTTTTAATTTCTACATTTAGTTCTGATAAGTACTGGGGTTACAGGCGTGCATGAAAAGCAGTGTCTGAGTCGCCCTCTGTTCTGCCAGTTATAAGAGATTAAAATTAAAAGTTATTTTGCCAGAGTAGAAACAGACAAGTCTCAACACTTCCTACACGGTCCCTACATGAAGACTTCATAGATCCATAAAAATTAGCCTTCAGATCTGGAGTCTGATTAGCGTGTGCAAGACCCTACTACATCTGAGCTGCAGCACCACAAAGGAAATAAGAGATTTTGTTTTGTTTTTTGTTTTGTTTTGTTTTGTTTTGTTTTGTTTTGTTTTTAACTTGCCTTTTAAAAGAAAGCAAAATCTGTTTAGACCAAGGATAGATTTGTTATAAATAATAGTTTCCGTTTGTTATGGATACTGCTCCTTGAACAATTTCAACTAAAGGAATTCATAATAGAAAAAGGTTTAAAGGTATTAATTTTAAGCATTGTGATTGGCTTGCCTTTGGTGCAATGTCACTGCTACAGAAATTATAACTTTGACTTCAGAATTTGCTCATACCCTTTAATAATCCATTATTTGTGGATATGGTAAATATAAGTATGTATTTGGGTCAATGAAAGCCAGAAAGACTACATTTTCTTCTCCCTTACATCCTCCTTTGAATAAGTCCACACCCTTCTATAGCACAAAATTGAGAAATGGAACCTACAAAATATATTTTAAATATCAATTAAGTTTTTTAAAATGCTTATGGAAGTTAATATGCTGTTTCTGTCATGTAGTCCATACTAATAGAATAAATTTCTACTTATTGTGAACTTTTATAACCTTATCATTATACTTCAAACCTCTATAAATATGTGTTGATTACTGGCTTCATGGAAGGAAATTTAAACAAGTGGCTCATTATTACAGTCCTGCACACAAACAACTGGTCCTTTCCTTCTGCATTCATTTCACCATTCACCTCTCACACCCTGCAAAGCTGACAGGAAAGACAGCCTTTCCCATTTCTAGACTTAGATATGTCTTCATAAACCAGACAACCTTAGCAAAAGCTTCTATAGCTTGACCACTATAAAGCCGTGCTTCTCAACCTTCCTAATGCTGCAATCCTTTTTCATATGTGGTGACCCCCCAACCATAAAATTATTACCATTACTACTTCATACCTATCATTTTGCTACTGTTATGAGTTGTGATGTAAATATCTGTGTTTTCCAGTGATCTTAGGCAGGCCCAATGAAAGAGTCATTTGATCCCCAAAGAAGTTAAGAAGTACTGCCACAAAGGATCAGTAACTACTTTATATTATCACACTACCTTCTGCTAGACTGGACCTCATGAGACTGAACTGTGTCAAGTTCAAGCTCTGAAATCCCAGGGTTTTGGCCCATTGAGTCCTCTAGAACACGGAGAAATCTTGAGGCAGGTAATCACCTCATATCTGCATTCAGGAAGAAGACAGTTGCACGGTGATGAATGCTTTGCTCAATTCCGTCTTATTCTATCTGATACTCTTCTACCCCCATGGAATAGCGCTACCCACGTGTAAGGTGGTCTTTTGCCTCAATTCACTTAATCTAGATAGTCACTCCCAGAAATATCCAGAGGTTCTGCTCCTTAGTAATTCCAGATCCTGTCAAGTTGACAATTGATATTAGCCATACTAACTCTACCTGTGGTTAACTTGACACCTAAACATCACTTTAAAGCAAAACCTTCTTTCAACCCCTTGACTCCATAGGCACATGGTCATCTTATTACTCAAAATGCATTCAGTCCAACTCAAAAAGGCTCCATACTCTTTAATAATCGCAACACTGTTCAAAAATATAAGTGTAGAGACTCTTCAGAGACTTAGAGAACTGCTTAACTGTGAGTCCTATAACATCAAAAACAAATTGCATATTTCCAAAATACAATTGCACAGCCCTCCAAAAGGTGGGAGTGCCATTGCAAGGAAAGATTGGACCAGATCAAGAGTGAAACTCTGTACAGCACACATTCAGTTCTACAACTCTGCAATCAACTGTCTCTACAAACTTAACTAGCCCCTTGTCTCTAGCTCTACTGCCTGAAGCACATAGATACTCAGCAGATATCCCATGGTCCTGATGTTCTCAGCACTCTGAGATCTCTGCTGCAACCAAATGTACACAAAACCTATTGAAAAGCAGCTGTGTTATGCAGAGATCAGTTGACCTGTGAGAATATCAGTGCTGAGGAGAGACTGAAATACTGTAGGTCAAAGGCTAATTCCCTTGGGTTAGTTCTAGCTTTCCAGAACAGCCATTCCATGCTCACTTCTGTGTCTGAACTACCATCTTGTGTCTAATAGATAGAAACCTTTGGGAATCTATTTACTTAGCAGTCTACTAGTTTCTAGTAAACCAAAAACAAAGTATCACCAGATAGCATCTTGTGCTTATTGAAAATTTTCTTCCATCTTGCTGTACATGTCTCTCTGGCGTACCTACCAATGCACTTTAAATTTACCTTAATTAGTTTTACTTTGTTCTGTAAAACTATCCAACTTCATGAAACCTTTTCTACATTGGAACATAGAATTTGGGGTAACCTAAATCTGTGTTTCAGGGCTGAGATCGTGGCTTCAGAATAAAACTATTACTCCCTTTAAGGTGAGAGCTGTGGTTTTCACATCTACACTAGGCTTCACCTTCACAATCTCACACAGTTGAAGGGTATTATTGCATACAAATAAATCAAGGGGACTGGGTTTATAGCATACAACTGAAACAAGGAAGCAGATTAGCTAATCTTGGTAGGAGCAGTCTCTAGGAAAGCAAACTTCGGGCTATAAACCTCTGGAGGAAGAAAGCTACAGTGGCTATTCTCTGCACATATTATCAACCTTGGCACGCAAGACCAGAAGGGAAGGCTTTGCCATTTCTCTGAGCCCAGGGAAAGTGTTGCTATTTCCCATGAGTCTAAGGCACTGAGCTCTTTGACATGGTCATGGCTATGTCAATACTCACTCAGGGCTTTCTCCATTCCACACATCCCTAACCTGGAATGTGAGTGATCCTGGCCTTAGAAGGCAAGCCCTTTAAGATGAGGGACTGGTGTCAGGATGAAGAAAGTCAGAGGTATTGGAAGCTGCACAGTTCAACCTTGAAACAAAAAGGCACACTGGAAAAGGCAGCAAGGCAGGCAGAGCTGAAGTTTGTGTGTTCCCATCTCATAACAGGCACTATAACCTCGGCCCAATGAAATTTGGAGTAGGGTCCCCATGTCACCACATGGTCAAAGCTCTGAGCAACATCCTGAGTTCAGTTTTGTGAGACACAAGCAAAAGACCTAGCTAACTCATGCCTACACTTCTGTCCTTAGGAAATTGTAAGATAATAAATGTTTACCCCATTATTACACAGCTGTTTGTAGTAATTCATTTTACAGGAGAAGAAAACAAATGCAGCACCTAATAAGAATTCTGTTCTGTCTTAAACTCTGGATGATCCAGCATTCAATTTGTATCCACAGTAATAAGCTATATCTTTCTAATCGCATGAGGCTGTTGTTGCATGCTTCACTGTACAGACATAGAAAGGAAGCATCAATGTTCTTAAGTCTTATAGAAAGACAAGAACATGTGCTGACTGGAGTCTGTACTTTTCCAAAGCCAGGTCTATGTTCTCCATCCTCCTCATATGCTGCTTCCATCTAGAAGCAAAGAGCCCCCAAGTGTGTGCGTGTGCATGGCATGTGCCTGTGTGTGTGCCTGTGTGTATGTGTATGTGCGTGCATGTGCATGTGCATGTGCATGAAGGGAGATTTGCTTGTTTCATCCTGATCTATTTTAAGTTTCTGTGCCATGTGCCACATGGATTGGGAAAAACAAACTTAACTACCCTAGAGAAAAATATGAAGGTCACCATGGCATTTAAACGTGGGATTCTCCATGTAAAAGTAGCAAGACATCCAATGGAACTTCCTTGAATAAAAGATGCAAAATAATAAAAGGCAAAGAAGCAATCAGGAACAGCTGGAACAGGCGTGAGCTCTCAGCTGTTCCTGTCCCCATGCCTTTGCTTCTCTATCACCCTTTAAAACCATAAACCAAATTAAACATTTTCTCTTATAAATTGCTTTATCTTATTGTATCTTCTCAAAGTAGTGGGAAAGTACTAAGACAGTCTCTAATTTTAAAATTGTTGTCACATATATAGATGCAACCTGCATCATCCATATAAAATTACGTGTGTGTATATGGTTTCAGGTTTCACTTGATATAGGACTGCCAATATGGGAGTTCATTCTTTAAGAATATTTTCAAGTTAATAGTTTTTGGAGTTTAGTTAGCAGTTACACTAAATAATGTATTATAGAACTATGCAGAAGAAAATTTCAGAGAGGGCAAATGGCCAATTGTCAGCAGATCATTCAAGGTAGTTTATTTTAGGAGTATAGAACATGTTAACCAATCATGTGTATCTCAGGCAGTCTAGCTCTACATAATTCATCTCAAACCTATCAGAACTTTTGCTTTCAGGAAGCTATCAATATTGACCTATCAATATATTGTTTATCAATATTAACCACAGGTATACACTGCACATTCATCTGCCACATTGAAAATGTTGAAAATGCCTCTTTTAAATTCTTTGAATATAAATAATAAAACATACCACATTTATAATTGCATGGCACAAAATTATACAAATGTATGAACTTTATGGGGATCACATCTCGCTCTTTCAAATATGAAGGTCAAGAACAGAATTGAGTGTTTGTTCTCATGTTCTGGGATACTCTTCATGTGTTCTTAAGTCAATGCTTATTTTCTTCTGGCTACAGCGCTTCATTCTAAGGTAAAATCCACTTTTATACTATTACTTTTAAAGTTTATTATGTAAATTGATCATGGCATAGAACACACATTAAATAGACTTGAAAAAAAAACCTAAATGTGTGAGGGATCAAGAATTTCATAATTATTTTCTTCTGTGCAAATAACAGCTGGATTCCAGCTTACTAAATGGAGGTGCTAATGCTTCTCTTTAATGGAGTAATTTTGTGTACTTAAAAGAAACCCATCCTTTTTAACTATTTGAAACAGCTAGCCTGGCTTCCCTTGAATTCTGTATTCCAAACTTTTTAAAAGCTTTCTAGCCCTTAAACGTTATCTGCATTAGCAAGTTTGTATTGTCTTGAAAACTGATTTCTTAACTTCATTTGAATGAATTATGGCTGAGAATATTAAAAAATCTTTGTCTTACTTAGGCATCTTGATAACTGGCAAGTTGTAGGGTTCTGGTTCAATATCCTCTTTCTTTCCTCCAATTCCTGTCACTGTTTCAAAATTAGGTGAACGGCTGGCTAACTCCTTTCATAAATCAAATAACATTCTTCCTGTGGTTTCAATGGAGTAAGTCAAGCTTCGGAAACCAGCACGGATACTTAGAATAACACTGTCCCAGGGACCCCGAGGAATGAAAGACTATGAAATTGGTCTCCCCAAGTCACAGCCCACTCAGCATAATCGCAAACTCTGCTGCAGTTGCAAACAATGAAAGGCTTGAATCCTAAATCAGTCCTTCAATTATCAGAGCTGTCTCTCTTCTCCTTGGCAGCTTTCTTTCTGCCCCAGCAAAATCCCAGTTGCGTTTGCTGCAGGCTTCTCAAATTCTTGCTCCCAATTTTCCTAGAGAAAAGAAAGTTTTTGTGAAAGAGGCGAAACTGTAGGCAAAAACGGAGGCAAGAGGTCTCCCTACAAAAATATTCAACTTTTCCTCCCTTCCACAGACTTCCTCTATAGAATTTCAAACTTTCAGAATTGCTCCAATGCCAAAAGAAAAAAAGAAAAGGCACATAAATAGATCTTTGTCTTAGCATAGATTGTCTTTTTTTTCAAATGAACTTAAATCTTCTTTTTTACAGTCCAGTCGTTATCCCCCTTCCAGTCTGCCCTCCCACAGTTCTTCATCCCATTCCTCCTACCCCTTAACCCCTGTGTCTCCAAGAGTACATCCCACCCTACCAGCCACACCCTACCAGACCTCCCCACTCCCCAGGGCCTCAAGTCTCTCAAGAGTTAGGTGTGTCTTCTCTCACTATGGCCAGACCAGTCAGTCCATAGTATATACTTTTTTTTAATTAGATATTTTCTTCATTTACATTTCAAATGCTATCCCCTTTCCTAGTTTCCTCTCCAAAAATCCTCTATTCCCTCCCCCCTCCCCCTGCTCCCCAACCCACTCCTACTTCCTGGTCCTGACATTCCCCTATACTGGGGCATAGAATCTTTGCAAGCCAAGGGCCTCTCCTCTCATTGATGGCCAACTAGACCATCCTCTGCTACATATGCATCTAGAGACACGAATCCCACCATGTGTTTTCTTTGATTGGTGGTTTAGTCCCAAGGAGCTCTGAGGGTACTGGTTAGTTCATAATGTTGTTCCTCCTATAGGACTGCAGACCCCTTCAGCTCCATGGGTATTTTCTCTTGCTCCTTCATTGGGGACCCCGTGTTCCATCCAATAGATGACTGTGAGCATCCACTTCTGTATCTGCCAGGTACTGGCAGAGCCTCACAGGAGACAGCTATATCAGGCTCCTGTTAGCAAAATCTTGTTGGCATATGCAATAGTGTCTGGGAACACCCTCATAGAAGAGGGAGAGGGAGGATGCAATTGGGGTTTGGAGGGAAAACTAGGAAAGGGGATAATATTTGAAATGTAAATAAAATATCTAATAAAAATAAATTAAATAAGTTTTTAGAGTATATTTGTATTATCTCCTCTTGATGCCTAAAAACTACAGTTTCAATATACTCCTGAAAAAAAAAAAAGAATGAAACATATAGATGAGAAACTGGATAGATTTGATTCTGTCTCTCGCTTCCTTCTTCCTTAAGGAAACTAATGATCTACTTACTCAACCATTCATCCAGATGATTTTTAAAAAGAATGGCCCAGAATTTGTGTAAAAGTCAATTAGTAGCACCAAAGCCAGGTCAAGATGCCTGTGTGTAATTTGCAATGTCACTATGTCTTAAGTGTGCCAGTAAGTAGTGCCATACCCAGTACCAGTCGTCACCTTGGGTGTTTATCCTGAGCCCTGTCCAGAAGATTCTATGACAACCAACTCTCACCCGTAGGATAGAAAGGGCATGAAGCTTAGAGGATGAGCCCACAGAGTGTGTCCTCCCATCCAGACATTAACCCTCTTGCCCAAATTTTCCTGAGGTACGAGTAGGCGCCTCTTCCTAGATCGATGCCGATGACAGATGGTAACACGGATCCTGTGCCTAACTCTAGCTCAAGGCCATAGTACATCTGTTTTGGGAGAATTTGGGTTTACACTGGGGGAACCCACAGGCATATTTCAGAGTTTCTCTCTACAAGAGAGGAGTGAGACCAGGGTAGATACAGTGGGGTCAGCAGCCTCCCTGTGTATTAACTGAATGTGAGATAATAAAGTTAAATCTGTTTCAATGTCAGGCAGGGTCATTAATTAGTTATTTATTTCTGTAATAAAACTGACTTCTGACTCTTTCTATCTGCTCCAACATCAGGCTAGAATATTCTTCATGCCCCACTCCCTTCCTCAACATTCACAATGTGATTCTCTCTCTTTCTTTCTCTCTCTCTCTCTCTCTCTCTCTCTCTCTCTCTCTCTCTCTCTCTCTCTCTCTCTCCTGAATATAAACTGTCTAGTAGGGCCTCAAAGTCCTCCACAGTCTCTGCATTTTCTGGAAATGCTTTCTTTCTACAAAGCGATTTACAAATGTGTGTCCATCAACTCACACATGGATCCAATTCTATGCTTTTCCTCAACTGTTCTGCCCCCAGCTACAGCCATGTCCTCTCAGTTTACTCAGAAGAGAATCTAAATTGGGAGGTCTTATTGACATTTGTCTATCTCATTAAGTATCTGAGACTGCTCAAAGAATAGTTAGCTGCTCTTTTCCCTGAATTTTAATAGCAGGAATGTCAAGCAATTTCACTTATGGGCCACACAGTCAGAAATTAACTGTATAGGCCACATACATTTTTTATCACTGGGGCAAGAACTTATCTTATTAGCTATTCAGAAATATAGATTTAAATGCAGTCTCAAGAAAAGTCAACTTTATTTAGATGTAAGTACTGACCCAGTTTTAGCATTAATCATTAATCATTTTTTTTGTCAATTGAATGAGCACTGCCATTTAGTGAACTGAACAATCCTTTCAAAGCAAGATGTAATCAGTCAAGACACAGCTAAATTCCAACTCCAATTTTTTCTCATTCATGATGCTATTAAATTTATTCTGCAATATCGTCTCACAAAAGAGAAGGTCAAAATGATAATTTTTGACCTTTTTTGACAAAGATGAAAAATATCATTATCAGGACTGATAGCCTATCTAGCCATAGGTGATCATCCTGATAACAGTGCCAGGTATGGGTTTCATCTTGTGGGGTGGGACTTAAATCCACTCAGAGAGTGGTTGGTTACCCCCTATTACTCATGCCACTATGGCATCGGTAAACATGTCTGGCCAGAACAGATGTTGCTGAAGCTCTCAGGGTTCACAGCTGAGTGTCATAGATGACTACTTTAGTCCTCTGAGAGTATGGGTAGCACTTTCAAGCACTATGAAAGCTAGTCTGTATTGATGAAGCTTCCAGATCCATACCAGCTTAATTTCTCTATGTCCCATAACTCAAGGATGTGCTTTATTCAGTGATAGAATCCCACTGTCAAGTTCTAGAGGGTAACCAAGGGAAATGGGAATAGGCTATAATATGTAAGAAGTCTATATGACCTCAAAAGCCACCAAATCCAAAAGAAGTAATGACTTCCTGGCACTTGGCTTTTGTTTGTTTGGTTGTTTGTTCTCTAATATTTAATAGGTAAATCCATTTTAACCTCTTTTAGGGGAGCACCTATTACTGTTAGTTTAGTAAATGGACATAGTATTAAACTAACTCCTAATTACTCATCATGCCATAGTTTAATGACCCTTAGATAAAATGATCCAGAGATCATTTCATCTCTAAACCCCCAACAGAGAAACTTCCATTTGTAGTAGACAGTGGTTGATACAGAGACCTACAACTGGCCAAGATGTACAGAATAAGAGATTACAGAATGCTCAGTCCTAAATGAAACATATATATCTCAATCCTTGCTCCCAAGGTTCATGAATCATTGCAGAACAGGGAAAAATATAAGCTCCAAAGGCAGTGGAAACTACAAGTCAACAGTGTCTTGGATACGGCAAGGCAGCTAGCTACACATATGGACATATGTGCTCGAGATAGCATGTACATAACCTGTGAAAGACCAAGCAAGACTATGTACCAACATAGAGATGAACTTGGGACTCACAATTTCACTCCTAGCTGTGGAGCTATTGGAAATTATTAGCTGCTTCTAGGAGAGAGGGAGAGACAGTTTTCTCTAAGACGTAGCCCTTAGGAAGCCAACCACTCTCCAGTGGAAGGCCACACATCCAAGAACATTTGGGTAGCATGAACTAGTCTTAATAAGAAAAAAAAGAAGAAGACACAGATTTAGGTGGCAGGGAACTAGGGGTGGATCTGGGAAGAGTTGGGGGAAAGGAAAGTACATATGATCAAAACTCAATGAAATAATTATTTCAGATAAATTAACAAAAAAAATTGATTTATCAAACATCTTTGCTGAGCTATGTATAAACTTTGTGAAGACAGTGGACACATCCCAATAAAAACATACCCCCCCACACACACATATGGAAACATTTGCTAATTAAATAGAAAGCCAACTAAATATAATTTTTCCAGGGATGTACTGAATAGCAAGACTTTTCAGGAAAATACTAAGACTTACAGCCTCCCAAACTCTCCCAAACTCGGAGAGCATTTCTGAGTGGACACAGCTGAAACTTACAGCCTCAACTCCCAAACTCTGAGAGCATTTCTGAGTGGACACAGCTGGATTTCAGCTCCTTCGGGTCACTTCAATCTGGCACCCCTTGCCTTTCTAGATCAGACACATGAAGTTTCACTCCAACGTCTGAGAAATAGCTGCTGCTTCATCAAATGAGACATTTGTAGAGGTATTTTTATGCTTCCGATAATGATAATAACCTACCAAGAAATAGCACCACATGCACTCAGCTCTTAATACATTTGCAAACACATAAAGTCAAATCATGAAAATGTCTTTGCATTCTCCTCCCCACAATAGAATCAATAGTAGTCATGGATGATCATTTAATCAGTGTTTCCCGACACATATGTGGTATATATTCAGGCATAAATATATGAAACATTCACCCACTGACTAAGACACATAACAATTTGCTGTATAATATCTATTAAAGAAAATATAGTAATAAAAAACATTGGGTGAGGTGATAAATACCATATTTTCTATGCATCTGTCACTTCTAGCCTAGCATATTATGTATACCTAAATTCTAAACTTGGACTTTAATGATTTTGATTAGCTGAGTTACAGCCAAAGGAAGAAATAATGGCAAAGAAAAACTCCCAACAGAAATCTACAAAAACTTATTTTTTATTTAGTATGAAGTAGATGAAGAATATTGAGAATCCATTTAATTTTTCACACATTATTTTGATTAAAAACCTACCTGTGGTCGACTCTGAATCTAAACCTTTCACCAACAAGAAAATGGATTTAGTCTCACTCTATTTTTACTCTGACAAGATAGTTTACTACTTTATATTAAACAGCCTTAGAGAGCATCTATGCCTTAACATAAAGTAATTATATTTATACATAGTTTCCTGTTCTGTACCCCAAATGGTTAGAAAATCCTAAGCTGGTGAGTCATTGAGTCACTACTGTTATAAAAGGGAGGAAAATTCTGCTACCAAAAAGGGAAAGAGGGAAATAGAAATTGACCAATTTTTTATTACCTTCTGAATCTGACATGTTTAATAGAGTCATTTTTCTCATAAATTAAAGTTTTCCTTACTTAGGAGCTCCTCTTTCAATTATTTTCTTTCTCTTTTTTTTCAAGTCTCTTTAAAGACTTTAACTAAGAAGAAGCAAGTAAAGTGAAGCCATAGATACGGTCTGTGTTTTCTAAATATGATAATGTGATGAGATGGTTCAAAGGAGAGGTTTGCATTCAGAACGGAGATGAAAAGTCACTGTTTACTGGAGGAGGGAGGGGGGACATAACAGTTGGAGCAAATGGAAAGAAACTGAAATCAGTTTAATTATGAGTAAATAAATATCTTGTTCCACAGAACCAAACAGGATAGCCCATTATTCTAAGGTTGTTTTACAGACTCGTCATAGGAAGAAAGCATCCCCTTGTATACAATAAAAATGCCTTCATATGTTAAATAAAATATATTTTTTATTTTGGACAATTCAAGTCTTGGCTTACCTTACCATACCTGTAAGCACCATGCCAACAGACTCAACATGAGTTAATCCCAATACAAAACCAATACACAAATAGTTTTCAATTAAAAAAATATACCACAGACAATGTGCTGTAGCTTGGTATAGAAGGAATGTTCTAGAACATGAGAGCAAGTCCAGAAAGCTTCAATTTTCTGAGGTGAGAAAAAAATCTACCCTCAAAGGTTTGGATCGTCTTCAAGTGGAATCAAGTGGTTAGGGTTAACACAAGGCATCAATGAAAATGTCACTGGAGCAAGTCAGTGAAGGATTACTGCATTAGACAATATAAGATCATTTTCAAATATGAAGCAAGAAAAAAATCACAGGCACCATAGAGAAGAGAGAGAGGCACTTCCCATAAGAATGTATCACAGGTTTTTTTTTTTTTTTTAACAAATTCTCAAGGCAAAATACTCTTTTAATAAGCACAGATATCCTGAGTATGAGCAAGAATGGTCCACTACACTGGCCTTGATCAGTGTAAATACACCTTAAGATCTGTAGACATTCTCAGTTCAGAATCATTGATTCATCTGTTCATTCAAGAGTCATGTAGCAAGTACTGACTTTGCAGTAACAACTGTGGTCATGAAGGAGACTCCAGGAGCAAAATGCTCTGAATTTACTCTAGCAAAAGAAATGAGACAAAATACAATTACAGACCAGTTCGATAACTCTTTATTAACTGAATCACTTGTCCTTGCTACTGTGATCCTGGTTCTTCAATAAGACACAACCTCTACCCTAAGTTAATAAGCAGTAGTTAGGTTTATGTGTTAGTCTGCCGTAACATTATTAACATGATCCAGGTTCTTTATAAGTGAATATGTCCAGTTTAAAATCCATAAGGGCAAAGCTGTGGGGGTATAAAACTGTGAAAACCTCATCCCATGAGGCTCTGACTGAAATAGCTATTTGATCTCTTTTTTGACAGTAAAATGCATGCAAGAAAATCTATTTCTCCTAAACAACCATCTCTAAATGACCAGGCATATATTGCATGAAAGCATTTCCCTAAGGGATGTTTATCACAGGTGTACATAAGCTTCCAGTTGATTTTATGCGCCAATGTGCAAACTTCAATGAGTCTAAGAATCCCACAGGAAGAAAATTTAAAATGTAGATTCCTAGGCCACAGTTAGCGATTCATATTTCAGAAAGGCAATGAGAGGATCCAGAAATGTTTACTTTTAAATATCCCATATGATTCTACTATAGTTATATTCAAGACCATAGTTTTGAAAAGATATTTCAAAACAAACAAGTACTGCCAAGAATTCAAGGAAAATTATACACTACTTAAACATTTATACACTACTGGTCATAATATGTATTGGTCCAGCCTCAAAGAAAATCAGTATGGATTTTCCTAAAGAAACTAAAACTAAAATTAGCATATGCTTTAGCAATACCACCTCTGCATATATACCCATAAGAATCTAAGCCTTTACACACCCATGTTCACTTGGTTCTAGTCACAAGATTCAATTATGGAATTAGCTTAGATGCCCATAAATAGATGAATGTATAAAAGAAATATAGCACATGTATATATACACAAAGAAGCTTTATTAGGACATAAAGAAGAATGAAATTATATCAATTGCAGAAACGTACAGAAATGAAGAGTGTTATGCTTAAAAAAATGAGTTAATTTCAAACAGACTAAGATCATATATTTCTCCCATATGTGGGATCTAGATTTAATATATGAATATATAATACATATATATGTTAACGTACATCATAAATATTTGAATGCATATCTTATTCAAAGTATATATTTATATATGCTGCAATTATAAATGTCTGTATATGTTTATATAGATAAACTTTTTATTTCAATGTATACTAAATACATGAAAGTAGATGAGGGAATATTTAAGATGAGGAAGGGGAACAGAAAGAAAGGGGGTAGATCCTATAGATAAATGGAGCACAATGTTTGATACAAATACATTAAATTGTCATACTAAACCTACCATTGCATCTAGTGACTATTCCACAACAGCACTAAAAACGGTTTTCCATACATTTAAGGTTTTATCATTACTGTAGAGGTAATAAGTGCCCTCCATAATCTAATCGATAGCAACTGCAGACTCAGCACAATCGCAGCTTTAAAACTGAGCTTCAGCTGGAGGGCAGCTTAGTCCCACAATTTTGCTCATTCATTCTGTCATCATGACCAAGAAGTTCCGGTCACCTGTGCCATGCTGGATTCCATGGCATTGACCTTCACTCTTCCAAGAAGCTCTCTCAAATGATCTAAACTCGTACAGCCTTTTTCTTATCACGACTTTCTCTAGCCTTTAGTTAAGTGGATTATTACACTCACACTATTTCTGCATAGATGTCACTGATACTGTCTTTTTATTACAGCCATGATAGATGCTTGAAATTACATACCAAACTTCATTATATTCTTATTAAATCCAGGTAATGCTTAGACATAGAGTAAATCCAGTGTCCAAAGGACATGCCCCCCCCCCATGGACACCTCATGAATGTATCTCCTCCTAAATTAAACTGACCTTGCTCACGTAAGTTGTACATTTGCTCTAGATATGAACATGAAGAAAACTATAGAGAACTCATGTCGCCAGAGGTACATGAGAACATAAGGCACTTCCATATCTAAAGACAGTAGATATAATACTAGTGCTCCAAGTAGAGCTTATAACCAAGCTCAGTGTTTATGAGTGGGATATGTGACCATCAAGAGCTGATCATGGAGAATCCAACATGTCGCCTCATCAATGCTGGCACAAAGTCAAAGCTGATGACAGAGATACCAAAAACGCCACCAGCAAATGATAGCTACAGAAAAACAGAGGCTTTGACTCCTCTAGATATTAGTATGAGAAAGCAAAATTCATTCCCGTGGCCCCCTCAGGAATCACTCTAGTACCAAAATCTCTACATCAGCCAATTTTCCAAGCAACAGACTAAGGGGGGAGAGAAGAGGATGGAAGTGAGATGTCTCGGGAAGGAGTAGCTTTCTTTCCAACAACCTACTTGTTGGCAAATTCCCCAGATGCCCTTTGTATACAGCATGAATCTTGGGGATCAGATGTAAGCCACATGCCAGTGGCTCACTTTCCACAGTCTCCATCATTGCTACTGTATTATCATAACACCTAGATAATAACTCCTGCAGTCAGAAATACAATTACCTCTTACACCGATTTCGCACCCCTGTGACTGCGAGTCAAACGCTTAACAACTATTTTTAGCTTTCATGAATTCATTATTTTACAACCCTCTCCTGACTGTTAAGTCTTAAGAATAAATATACCCTATGCACTTTGTAAATTAATTTGAAGTCTATGCCACTAAGTCTAAATGTTACTTCAGAAATGGGGCATGGCTCTTCTGAGACAAGCCAACTTCTTGACGCTAATGCAGTGTGAGTTTTTAGGTGAAGTGAGGTAAAGAAGCCAGTATTCTAACCAGCCTTTTACCTTGAGATAGTAGACAGAAAAAAAAAATCTCAGATTTAGTATTCCATGGCTCCAGATGGGTCAAGTAATTCAATAACTCATTCTGCATCACCCAGAAAGTGAAAACCACTCTCAACCTTTAAGACATAAAGTTGTCACTATCACATCATTCACATGTACAAAGATGAGAGCCAGCATTCATTCATTTTCAGAAGATTTTTGCTGTTGGGTTGTTTGGGGGTGGCGTCTAGGGGGAGAGGAGTTGGTTGGTTGGTTGGTTGGTTGGTTGGTTGGTTGGTTGGTTTAGTTGGTTAGCTGTTTGGTTGTTTGGTTGGTTGATTGGTGGTTGGTTGGTTGGTTGGTTGGTTGGTTGGTTGGTTGGTTTTTTGGCATGTTGTGATGTGCAATTTAGTGGTTAGTAAATACAGCAATTCATGATTGACTATGTCATAAAAAAAAAAAAATAGAACATCAGGCAACATAAAATAGAGATTACTCTTGGCCATGAAGTCCGAAGAATGACCATTTCTGTGAACATACCCTGTGGTTCTATGATGAGTAACCCATTGTAGAGATAGGTAAACTCTACTCTGTCTCCATCCCAGCCACAGTCTGGGATGTTTAACCAAATATTTCTTAAATATACAGCAGCTGTGGCAGAAGAGATGTCACCAAGCTTGGAATAATCTAGGCTAGGTTTATGGTCTGGCTTTGCCACCTGCCGGTTGGGTGGCCTTGAGCAGGTACCTTTAGAGCCCTCACTGTGTCAGTTTACTCACCTGGAAACTTTGTGTACAATATCTTAATTCTTAGGAGTTTTAAGTGAGAACATATTTGTGAAAACACATAACGTAGGTGTCAGTGAAGAGATACTCACGATCATTAACCTTCTTGAGACTGTATCAATGATGCTTTCTTTCCTAATCCTCCTCTGCTTCTTGTTTTAATTGTGACAAAGTCCCCAAACATAAATGAAGTGACCCCCTCATCACCAGCACAGAAACAAATCCTGGAACAATGTCTTCCCGTCTGACAGTTGGTACGCACATGCTTCGCTGACTTTACTGTTTAGCCGTGAAACCTTCATCATAAGTGTCACTTGGCTTTAACTTTGCAATAAGGTAATTACAGTGCTGGGCTTATTAAAAACAGACACCATCACAGGAGACTTTGACGGATGCTGGCTGAAGTTCTAACTTGACAGGCAAGTGGGATGAGAGAGTGCACAGCAGAGCTAAAGACATTATACTGCAAATGCTGTTTATTCTCTGTCAACCATAAGCTATGCAGTAAATAACACATTATGAAAGAGATCCAGAAATAACATTAAGCCAAAATGGGACCATCAATTATTCTCTCTTCTTTAGCTTTCAAAGGGTTTGTCCCCGTCACTGCTGTTCCTTGTCCCGGTATTCATTAATTGCTTTTTTCCTCTGACTCCCCTGCTCTGTTTCAATGCCTATAAATCACTGTTTTTAAAAAAGGATAAGATGTTACTATTATGAAACGGATGTAAAAATGATATTTAAATAAATTTCCTTTAGCTAGTCAGCCAACTCTCTCTAACCTCAAAGCAAGAACTTGGAGCTTCCACAGCAAATGTTTTTTTGGCAGAATGTGTGTATTTTTAGAACCCACACTATTTTAGGCACTGGGCAGAGTCCAGCATTAGAGTAATCCCTCTATAGCAACTTGGATGTAAATTTCAAGTACACTTGGGAAGGCAGTTCAAAGTTTTACTGAACAAAGCATCCTGGAAACCTTTTCCTATGGTGCTCAGTCACAAAGGATCTAGATTAGCTGGCTCTGGCAGCAGGCTGACAATGAGTGGAGCAAATGCAAAGGAGAGAAAAAAGGCGTAGGTAGGTAAAATCTACCTTATAACCCAAATTGCCACACTGGCAGGCACACTGATGCTAATGCCTTAGGAAGGCATTTAAATTGTAGTGCACCTTTTCCCATGATTCTCTCTGAATCTGTTTTTAATAACTGATCTGTTTTTGATCGGTTGCACATCCAGCATCGTGCTATATAAACTCACATAAGAGAGTCATTCATTCAAATATTCTGAGTACCTAACATGCAAGACATACTGGAGATTTAATTGTAACTAACACAGGAGTGTACCCAATAACACATTTCTTGGTGGGTTCTCTAGTTATTAAAGAATAACTTTGAAAACTCTTGGTTTCTCCAGGATAAAGCCTATTATGTACACCTTGTTTGGTCAGTCTATCACATTTCCTGATGAGAATCCCAGAGTTATAAGTGGAACAAGATGGCCACAGGGAACTTCTGGTTACTTTCACACTAAGTTAGTCAAAGCAGGACTGATGGAATTGAATGAAATAAAATCAAGGAATGTTTGATTCCATTAATGAGTAATAGAATTATTATGTAATGAGTGACTCTGCATAATAAAGACAATAACAAATACAGCATAATGAAACCCATTGACTGCATGCCAGTATTTCAGGCTCTCTAAGACACCAGATTTTTACTGAGTGCATTAACTGACTGAAGACGGACATTTGTGCAAGTTCAATGGGCACTTAAGTGCTGGCCAAAGTTATATATTGATCAAAACAATGACAAGATAGGAAAAAAAGCTACTTGTTGCCTTGTTGAATTTTCTATTGACACCCAACTAACTGATTCTATGTGATAAATAATATCAAATTATAATGCATTTTATCAGAAGATTTTAAATTGTTCTCATCCCTTGAGATGAGTAGAAGCCATCTAAAATGCCTAGGATATCAAATTTGGAATAAAAATTTAGGTAGTAAACTATTAATTAAGCTATAAGGCTTTTGGAAATGTGAACAGAAACTCATGTGGCCCTCTTAGAGCCTCCAGCTGGTCTAGAGAACAATGGGAATAATCACAGGAAGCCACTTGAGACCACTGCCCACTACCACAATCAGTGGGGATACAATATGAAAATGGAAAATGGGGTCTACTCACAAACAGAATCCAATTTCATTGACAAAATACCACAAGGAAATCCCACTATATCAGCATAGCAAGCACACCAAGCCAACATATCTTAAACTCTCTGAGCACTAAAATTCTCTAAAACCATTAAAGAAGATAATCATTTAACTACTCTTCAATGAGGAAGTCAAGCGCTGCTATTTCAACGTGACATGGGAAGACAAAAGATATGCCTTAGTGGAATTAAGGTGCAAGCAGAAGTCACTGAGGTCCCATTATTGGGATCTTGTTAAAGCTGCCATTTCTCCATAATGTAACACATCCTGCTTGCTAACCACTCACATACCTTGATATATATGTGTATCCCTTTTCTTATACTGTAAGTTTTTATATGACACATATTGGTGCTATTGGAAGAATCCATGGACAGTCTGTATCTGTTAAGTAGTGATGCCGTCTCCAGTGCTTTGACTTATTCAACTGTAAAATGGGGCTAATAAGAGGAAATAAGATCATTTAGGATTAATGTTTGGTCCAGTTTCTGGCATGGAAGTTGCTGTAGTAATTATAATTGGTGCAGTTTATGCATTAGTATCTTTACAAATGCTAAAATGACATTTATATCTGAGTATGTAATGAATTAGAAATGGAAAACTGATACAGAACATGTAGGAAATGGGGGCTTTCAAGATGAAAAACTCTCAGAAAAAATGAAGATTGTGTCAGGGCCTGAAATTAGTTAAGAATTTCTAAACAATCACCACTTCTGGATCTCTAGTGTGTAGAATCTCACCATGTGCCCAGCACTGCCCTGGCAAGCTCTGCTCTGGTCACCTTTCAAGATCTTTGCTCACAGGATCTCTTGGCCTGCCTCTATGAGAGCTGTCTACATAATGCTGACATTTCCCACTGCAGAAATCTCCTTCGCTAAACTGTAGACTAAGAATTGACTCTGTGCCCTGAAGTCCTCACATAGCACCTTGCTTCAAAGTTTGAAAGAAAGAGGGTAAAAAAAAAAAGTATAGGAAAGCAAAAATGAAAAAATAATGATAAAAAGTGGAAAGTGCAAAGTCAGCTCTCTGCATTCCTGGTGTCTGTTCTCAGGCGGCTTAGTTATTGATCTCAGGAGCCTTCACTGAAGTTCTGTGGCTTCTTTCTTGGAAAAGACTGTGCTCCCAGGGACAACAAAGGCTCTTGGCTCAATGAGTAAGAGCCATGGAGCCGTACAAGAAATAGTGAAAAAGAAAAGCCTCCACTAAAACATCCAAATGGTACCCTTCTGTATCTGGAAGCATGGATATTATAAATCCAAGATAGTCTAGGAAACGCTAATGATTGTTTTTAAGAATTGTCATCATTGCTTACTACCTAGCTTAACCAAAAATGCTTCACTCATTTGGAAAACGCTTTCAAACACCTGGTGCTGTTCATGTTCCCAAGAGCAGAGACAGACAAGAAAATCCAATGAATGCACTCTCGGTTAGGTAGAAGGCAGCAGAGATTAAGAGTAGAGAGTTGGTGGGGTGGGAAGAATGGAGGGATTTTGAGTGCTAGATGCAATTTTAAATAAGCCAGTCTGGTGGCAGAGAAGATGGCATCTACTCCAAGCACCCACAAGCAGTTAGTGAGAGTGCCCATGCAGGAGAACATCCAATACATGTGTGACCAAGACCTTTGAAAGGCATCACGGAGGCAGGTGTGGATAGGGAACAGAACACTGGCATGAGATACAGATGGACGCTAAATGAGATCATAGGATAAAGAGCTGCAGCCCACGCACATCCTAGTAGCTGCCGGAAGTACTGTCCCCCCCCCACCCCCCGAGTTAGTTGTATCATTGCTTGTGCTGCTTGCCTTTATCTCTCTGTACACTTTCCTAGAGGTGACATTCTGTCCTTTACTGGAAGAGCAGGGCCTCTTGCCTTTAGCCTTCATTAACTTCTTAAGATTTATTTTTATTGCTACTGGAGTGTCTGTGTGTGTGTGTGTGTGTGTGTGTGTGTGTGTGTGTGTGTGTGTGTGTGTGGTTTGTGTCTGTTTGCATGAACATGAGCAGGTATGTACGCATGCATGTGCTGTGTGTGTGCCATTGCCTGGGAGGACCAGAAGAGGGTGTTGGATGCCCTGAACTAGAGTTATAGATAGTTGTGAAATACCCCATGTAGGTGCTAGGAACTAAACTTGGGTCCTGTGAAAAGGCCATATATTAGTTACTTCTCTGTGGCTGTGGTAAATTAGAATGACCAAGGCAATTTATAAAAGAAAGCATTTACTTGGACTTATGGTTCAGGGGGTGGAGGGTCCATCTAGACAGGGAAGCTGAAGGTATGGCAGCAAGTATAGTCACAGATACAGTGGCTGGAGAATCAAGCAGTGAGTGAGCTCACATCTTGAACTGCAAGAATGGAGCAGAGGAAGCAACCGGAAATGGGACATTACACTTTCAAAGCCCATCTCCAGTAACATACTTTCTTCAACAAGACTATACCTCTCAAACCTCACCAGCCATCACCATCAACTGGAAACAACTTGTTAAAACCTATGAGCATATAAGGAACATTCTCACTCAAATCACCATAAGCAGTATTCACTCCTAACCCCTGAGCCACCTCACCTACCCTGTCTTTATGTAAAAGGCAATGTATCTTTGTTATTAAATGTACTTCGCTTATCCCTGAAACCTGGTCCTCTGTCCTTGGCATCTTACTTTAAAAGTCTTTATCCACCCTGGCCTTTGTCTGATTGTGCCTCTTCTCATGTTCAAGAGATCAAGGGACTTGTATTCCAAGACTTGTCTCCTTACTTCTAGACACATCCCATCCTAAGAAACTTTCTTCCCAACCAGGGAGATTTCCATCCTGAGTCTGTGCAGACAGTCCCTTCCTCTCATCCATCCTCCCTCAGCCAAGACTCTGTGAGTATAAAACCTCTAGGCCAAGAATGGCCAGAGGGTAGCTGTTTGCAAAGGGGAGTTGACCTTAGATTTCTAGACTGTTGCCAGGTCCAAAAGACAAGGTGTATTGCACTGCCTGGAGGCCCCTTCAGTCACAGATTGAGCCATAGAGGATGAACTCTTTTTTGGTGGGGGTCCCATTTTTTTTAGTCTTTTTTTTATTAGATATTTTCTTAATTTACATTTCAAATGCTATCCCGAAAGTTCCCTATATCCTCCCCGCTGCCCTGTTCCCCTACCCACCCACTCCCACTTCTTGGCCCTGGCATTCCCCTGTATTGGGGCATATAAAGTTTGAAATACCAAAGGGCCTCTCTTCCCAATGATGGCCGACTAGGCCATCTTCTTCTTAACCAGGACTCCAGCCCCAGCCTGTAAGTTTCAGGCCTCTAAAATCAAAGCCCTTCAAATAAGAAACTGAAGCAGTAAAACACTCTTGCCAACAGTAAGGACAAAAGTCCACCTGGCGTGTCTACCAGCAAGCTACGTTCTACAGACTAACTTTCCCTGCTCTGCCAGATTATCTTCTTTATCAAAACAGATTTCCAGATCAGGCAGTGGTATAGATTCTTATTGTTCCCCGAGCTCATCTCTCATGGGTTCCTAGGTCCCCGAGCTGCCAGCTTTTTATGAGATAAGGGTCACCTGCTCACCCCTGAGCCTGTCTTTTTAGCCATAGGTCATCAGACACACCACAGAAATTGATTATTCTATTCACTTCAGCTGGGAGGCAATAACTGTCTATCCAAATGGCCTCTGCCAGCAGCAATCCCTCTTTAAAGAGACTAAGCACTTCTGAACAATTTTAACTTGAACATATTTTCAACAGTTAAATAGTAGCTTTCTCCATAAGAGTTCTTCTTTTCAAAAGTGCTTTCCAGTATATTGTCTCCTTCAACTTCCTTAACATCTCTACAAAGCAGGTAAAGCAGAAGGAAACAGGAGCACAGAGGATAAAAGGCTTGCGCAGGTCCCCCTTTGCAAGGGAGGTACAACAACTAAGCCTATAACCTCCCAACATGCCTTGCAAACCTTGACCCCTCACACTCTTCTGAATCCTTCCCTACCTAGACATCCTCAACCTCACCAACTATTTCCAAACTAATTCTACCCCTCTTCTGTTTTTGGACTTGTCACATAAGAGTTATCACCTTAGTCCTGGCCTCTCCATTCACTCAACTGACAACTGCTGAGTATCGTTCTGTTCTGGGCACCACACTGGGGGCTGTGATATGATGAGCCAGCATCCCCTCTGCCTTGGAGCTAACTCTTGAGCAGAGGATCATTCGATAACCCATAAGGCATGCGAGTGAATAACAGAACTGTAAGACTCCATCTCTGTCAAGCTCATATACACTTTGCATACCCCCATTGTCATTCATGCCAATCCTACAGCTTCTTCCTCCGGCCCCTGTGAATTTCTATGTGTTATGTCCTCTGCTGAGCCCTGCCCTCATGTAAGAGAAGCTGAGGTACAGGACATTTGACAGCTCCAGCAAGAGCAGTCAGTAGATAAAAGTGTCAGTGGGTAAACATGAAACCAGCCCAATGTCCTCACCTTTCAGATTTTGAAACAAAGCCTTCTGGGCCATCCCTCTGAATTCTGGGGACAATGGGCCCCCAATTTCCCAACAGTGGTTCCCCTGCACTAGCTTATGCTGCTTTCCTTGCATTCTGTAACATGTACACATAGGGTTACCGCCAAGAAAACTGCTAAATTCCAAATTCTTATCTTGAGGTATTTCCAGATTGTACCACACAGAAAAGTGTGGGGAATTCAGCCACTTCCCTCGTAAATCATCTTAAATTAAAAGGAAGAGACATTTTTTTTCTAATGGGAGAGAAATGAAGGTCAACATATTTGGCCACCTGACCTCTGATCCCAAAAGATCAGTGTTTTTTTAAGTACTCAGAGCTATTAGTGTTGCTGTTAATGCATATTCTTGAAGGAAGGAAGTGCTTTTCCACTCTGTTATTTAATGCAGATGCTATAGAAGCAAAGGTTAGAAACTTACACCTTTTAGGGCAAGAAGATGAGGCTAGTTAGGGTGATGCTTGACAGGCAGTCAGAATAAATTAGTTTTCCCTCTCTGAAATGTTCCTTTGTCAGCTTCTGGGGGTCAGTCACTATTTCAGCTCAGCTAATGCTGCCAAGAGCAGAATATCAGATGAGATGCAGAAAAGTTTACTTAAAACTCACTGCTTTGAGCTAAAGGATTCTGCTTCCAATTCATAGGTGTCTGCTGGCCAGTCCTGTAACCTGCCTGCCCTAGAGGAATCATTATATTGTTCACAGGAGTTATTTACTCCGAGGCATATAATATCATAGAAGAGTATGCTACTGAATTCCTTGTTCCATGTATTCTTTTGAAGAATCATGCAAAGTAAATTATCAAAATAAGAAAAAAAATCAATCTCTCAAAATTTTAAAGAGGTAGTTTATTTTAAATTATTTTAAAATACTTATTTTGTTCATTTGTTAATTTGTATATTTTCAAAAAATTCGATACCGCCAAAATAATGCTACTTACAATTAATACCTGATGTGAGAGGGAAAAATGTTTTTTTCAATGGCGGTACACCAAAATATTACGTACATTTGAGGGCTGGCTTCAGGCTTAGTAGTAGTTGGACAGCACAAAGCCAACTCTATGGGATGGTTTGTTTGTTTGTTTGTTTGTTTGTTTGTTTTGGGGGGTTGTTTTGGGTTTGGGGAATGTGTGTGTGTGTGTGTGTGTGTGTGTGTGTGCTCCCATGCACACACACTTTTGGTTGGTTGGTTCATTTGGTTTGGTTTCATTTGGTTTTTTTTTTTTTTTTTCCTAAGAGAGAGAAACTATATACAGTTGGGCAGATATCAAGGGAAGGGTTTGGGATGAGATAGAGGAAAAGAAAGAACATGAACAAAGTAGATTGTAAAAAATGCTTTAAAATAAAAATAAAGTAGCTTCATCCCAGGGATCCACTGATGGTTCAACATATGAAAATCTGTCAATGTAATTCAACTATAAACAAACTGAAAGAAGAACCGCATGATCACCTCATTAGATGCTAAAAAGCCTTTGGCAAAGTCCAACACCCTTCATGATAAAAAACCTATGGTCAACCTAAAATTAGAGAGAAATTCAAAGCAATTCCACTACAATCTGGAACAAGACAAAGCTGTCTACTTTCTCCATATCTACTCAATGTAGTACTTAAAGTTTTAACTAGAATAATAAAACAACTAAAAGAGACCAGGGGGATTCAAATTGGAAAGGAAGAAGTCAAAGTAATGTTATTTGCAGATGATATGATAGTATACAAAAACAACCCCAAAAATTCTACCAGGAAATTCCCACAGGTGATAAACACCTTCAGAAAAGTAGCTGGATACAAAATTCACTCAAAAAATCAGTAGCATTCTTATATACAAATGACAAATGTACTTAGAAAGAAATCATGATAATGACACCCTTCACAATACCCACAAAAAATTTTTTAAAAGCTTGGAGGTAACTCTAACTAAGCAAATGAAAGAAAGACCTGTATGATAAGAAGAAGATATCAGAAGATGGGAAGATCTCACATGCTCATGGATTGGTAGGATCAACATAGTGAAAATAGCCATATTATCAAAAGCAATCCACAGATTCAATGCAATCCCCATCACAATTCCAACATCGTACTTAACAGACCTTGAAAGAACAATACTCAACTTCATATAGAAAACAAAAAATACAGGACACCTAAAACAATCCTATACAATAACAACAAAAAAGCACCCTGAGGTATCACCATCACTGATTTCAACCTATACACTACAGCGCAATAGGAATGAAGACTGCATGGTATTGACATAAAAACAGATACATTGATCAATGGCATTGAATAAAAGACCCAGACATAAATCTGCATACCTATGGACACCTGGTTTTTATAAGAAGCCAGAAATATACAATGGGGAAAAAAAAAGAAAGCATCCTCAACAAATGGTCCTTATCTAACTAGATGTCTGCATGTAGAAGAATGCAACTAGATCACTCTGCACAAAACTCAAGTCCGAGTGGATCAAAGACCTCATAATAAAACCAGATACATTGAATAGAATAGAAGAGAAAGTGCGAATACATTGACACAGGAGACATCTTTCTGATCATAATACATTCTGAGTGAGGTAACCCAAACCCAGAAAGATAAACACAGTTATGCACTCATTTATAAGTGTCGATTAACTATAAAGTAAATGAAAATCATGCTATAATTCACATATCCAAAGAAGCTAAGTATCAAGGGGAGGTTAAAGAGGGATGCAAGTATCTTCCTGGGAAAGGGAACTAGATTATATTCCATGGGTTGACTGGGGTTGTGTGGGCATGTAAATGGGAGGGATGGGGGTGGGAGGGAAATGGGTAGGAATAGAGTGGGAAAAACTGGAAGAGATGACTGAAATTGAGGACATTTAGGAAGCAAGGTAGAAACCTAGTGCAACGGAAACTCTGTGGAGTCTAGAAGGGTGAAATATTGAAGACTCCTTATAATGGAGGATACAGAGCCTGAACCAGCCATCATCTGTAGCCAGACAAGGCCTCAAGCAGAGGATCAGCCACAAAATTCTGTAGCCTTGTTTGTCATGCCAGTATGATGTGCTGGGACTGGATCTTAGCATAACCATCACCAGGGAGACCAGAGAGATGATGGGTCCCAGCAAGTGATGGGTCAGAAGCACAGTCACACAGCCAAATATGAGGCAGAACTCAGCGAGTCCAGAGGAAGATGGGGAGGAAGAATTGGAGGAGCCAGAGGGATCAAGGACACCACATGAACACAGACCACAGGATCAATCGACCAGGATTCAAGTGGGCTCACAGAGATCAGGGAGCCTATATGAGTCTGACTCAGGCACTCTGCATATGCATTATGGTTGTATGGCTCGGTGTTTTGTGGGATTCTTAACAGTAGGTGCAGGGTCTGTCTCTTGACTCCTTTGCCTGCCTTTGGGGCCCTTTTCCTCCTATTGTTTGCCTTTTCCAGCACTGACGTGAGATTATGTAGCTTGTTATGCCATACTTGGCTGATGTCTCCAAAAGGCCTGCTCTTTTCAGAGAGGATGTGAAGGGGGAGCAGAGAAGGGGAAAGGGAAGGTTAGAGGGAGAGTCTTGGGTAATGGGAAACAGAGGAAACTTCAGTTGGAGTGTAATATATGAGGAAAAGAATAAATAAAAAGGAAAAAAAATGAAGAAAATTGTAAAATAAAAGAATGACTTCCTGCCTGAGAAAAATGTATGTTTAATTCCAGCTGTTTTTCGTTTTGTTTTAAATACTGACAATTGACCCTAAAGTGTTGTGGAGGCCTGGTAAGTGTTCTAACCACTGCCTCAATACCATTGCAGCCTGTGATGCTATTGTAAACAAGATTGCCTAGAATTTTTGTTCTTTCTCAAGATTAGGGTTCTTTCTGGTTCCATGCAAAGTATAGGTATGCTTTTCTTAAAACTGGCACTGAGGTTCTGACAATAATCTTATTGAATCTCTAGACACATTTGCAGTTTGAACACTAACGATAGTAACTTTTCCAACCATGAGTATGGGATAACTTTCCACTTACTGTTCTTCAGTTTCTTTCATCAGTGCTGTAAATATAAGTCTTAGAGTGTAGTTTGATCACTTCTATTTAAATCTCTTTTAATCTATTCTAAATACTATCTTTTAGCTGTTATAAATGAAGTTATCTTACAGGTGATTTATTTCGGGAAAGATTATAACTTGTTCAAAGAAACATAACTTAATCTTTATGTGTTGATTTTATTTCCGGTGACCTTATTAAATTGATTTCTTAGTTTCAATAGCTTTTTCTACTCACAGCTAGCCGCAGCCTACTCTAAAGCTAAAGTTTTTAGTTCCTGCATGAGAACCATGACATGTACAGGCAGGGACAATTTTACTTCCCCCTCTGTGTCTGGTGCCTTTTGATTCTTCTTTTCTTGTCTGATTGCTCTTGCTGGTCCTTTCTGTACTATATTGAATGGAGTGGCAAGAGTGACCCTTCTTGCCTTGAACCAGATTAAAACTGTAGGAATCAAAGCAGGGCAGTCCAAGTACAAACACAGATGGCAGATCAATGGGACAGTAGAAAGTATAAAGAAATAAACCTAACCATACCGATCCAGCTAGATTTTGACACAAAGGAAAAAGAATTATGTCTTTGATAAATGGTATTGGAAAAACTAAATAGTCATAAGAAAAATATAATTAAACCCTTATCTGGTAGTGAATTAGTACTTTTCTGTTGTGTCATGACTGAAGTCTACTCAGTGAAGAAAGAGTGGATTTTGGCTTAAGGTTTCAGAGGGATAGGAGTTCATAATAGCAGAGCAGAGACAGTGCAATAGAGGGTAGATATGAAGGCAGAGCAGGAAGCTGAGAGCTCAATCTTAAACCCAAGATATGAAGCAAAGTAACAGTACTTGGGATGGGGTGGGGCTATGAAACGTCCAAGCCTGCCCTCAGAGGCACACTTCACATCCTAGACCAGTGGTTCTCAACCTGTGGTTCACAGCCCCTGGGAGGGTGTGGTGACCCTTTCATAGGGGCCAACTAAGACCATTGGAAAACACAGGTATTTACATCATAATTTATAACAGTAGCAAAATTACAGTTATGAATTAACAACAGAAATAATTTCATGGTTGGGGGGGGGGTCACCACAACATGAGGAACTATATTAAAGGGTTGCAGTATTAGGAAGGATGAGAACCACTGCCCAAGACCTTTCCAAACAGCACTACCAACTGAAGACCCACTCTGCAAATGCTAGAACCTACCAGGATCATCTTTCATTAAACTATTACATATGCCATGTATAAAAGTCGGCTCAGAATGGATTACAAATCTTAAGCTGTGAAACTGTAAACCTCCTAGAAGAAAACAGAAGAGGAAGTTCAGCAATATCAACTATGGCAATGCTGTGAGCTATACCAAAATCTCAAAAACAGAAGGAAATAGAGAAAGCAAGGGAAGAGTGGAAAATGAGAAAGGAGGGACGAAGAAGAGGGGAAGGAAGAATGGAAAAAAGTAAGTCTTCCACACAGCAGAACAAATAATAAAATGAGATGAGAGATTGTGCATTGGAGGAAAGTATTTGCAAACGATACATAATAAAGACTCAACAGGATTATATGGAACTACCACAATACAATAATTCAATATCTTTTTCAGATAATAGATGTTTGTAAAAAGAGCATAAACAAATGCATATAAATTTGCTCCACATCACCACAGTGACATATCATCTCACATCTGTCAGTGAGTTGCCATTAAAAAGACACAAAATCTCAACTGTTGATTACCATAGACAAAAATGTGATATTTTGTATACTACCAACAGAAATGTAAATTGACAGTCACTATAAGAAACAATGTGACAATTCATCAACAAATTTTAAACTGAGCTACACATGTGGCACTCCAGTCCTTGGTGTAGACCCAGTGGGAAATAATCATAAAATCGGCACTTGAACATATCTTTTTCCATGATTACTGAAGCATTGTTTATCATGAGAAACACAGGAAAACCATAGATGTACAAATGGAAAACAAAACTAAATGAAACACAAATACTATTTGCAACAAAGTCGAGCACTCTGGAGGATATAATGTCACATAAGATGAATCATACATATAAAGAAAAATAATTCTATACTAAGTTTAATGTAAATGTTTTAAAATCATTTGCATACAAAATATTAGAATAAATTTACTATGAAGGGGAGGGGTGGTTCATAGTCATGAATCAAAAATTCCAAAGTTGCACTTTCATGGCATAAATAAATGGACATCTAGCCTACAACATCATTATCTCCATCTATTGTGCTGTGTTATGTATTAGAAATTGGCAGGGTAGATTTTTAGACACTCTTATGAAATACACATGCCAAAAAGGTACATATGAAGGGACAGATAGCTAAATTGAATGTAGTAATCATTTTGCTTTTTTTGTAGATCTTAAATTACATAAGATTTTTTTTTAAAAAAAGGAAAAATAGCATTTTCTTTAAAAAAAGAAATTATTGTTGAGGAGCAAAGATATGCTTTTTATTTGATTCTAGTTCCATATAATCCAAATGGGAAGTTAAATTTAGGTTTTTAACTTCTCTTTTTCCATTTTAAGTTGCTCTAAAGTTTGGTTTGCAATTGAATGTACTGCTTTAGTTTTGTTTTAATATAATTATTATGACATAGAGACTAAAAATGAATTTCATAAAAGCAAGTTTCTTGGGAAATATATACAAATTTTATCTAAATTATAGGAAAAGAACAGAATTCAATAAAATTATAAATGAAACTGAAGACATTACAACTGATAGCATGGAAGCACAAAGGATGATAAAAGACTACTATGGGCAATTATATCTGCCAAATTGGATAATCTAGAAAAATGGAGAAGTTCCAAGAAACATTTAGCCTGACAAGAGTGAGCCATGATGACACAGAGGATCTGAAAAGAACAGTCATGAATAAGGATGTTGGATCACTAACCAGCAGCCCGTCTACAAAGATAAGCCTGGGATCTGTTAGCATCACTAATCAACCAAATATTTAAAACTTTAACATCCGTTCTTTATAAGCTCTTCCAAACAGTTAAACATAAAGAAACATTCCCACACTCATTTTAGAAGGCCAGCATTAAACTAATACTGTTTCAGCATCCAAAACTGAAATCAAGATCTATAGTTCTACATTAAGAGACATGAATGACTAGGTCTCCCTGCAGGTGTGTGGAGGCATAGTTGCTCCCAGACTGCAGCTGGGAAAGGTTGGGGTTGAAATATAGAGCCATTTCAGCATCTTCTGTGAGACCCAAGCTGACTGGCAACAAGAACACAGTTATGAGTATCTCCCTTTGACACTCTGGCACAGTAGGACAGCTTTTAGACAATAGCTAAGGGAGCCTTGTACCAAATAACAGGACCATTTCAGGGTGTATCACTGGGACCTAAGTTGGTGGGCCTGTCACTCAAGGTACAAATGAACATGATTCCCAAGTATCTTGGCAAATGATTCTGGAAACAAGACCAGGAATAACTGGGTTCTGTGAGACACATGGACTGTGCCACCAGGCAGAACTGATAAGGCTGAGTGAGCCCAAACCTCATAAATCTCAAAACTGAGAATGGTAGCAGTGGGGCCAACTCCATGCCTAAATGTACATGCTCTGGAACATGTACCACAACACCCCACTGAGACAACCATGGCAATCAGTTATGTAGCACAAAAACCTGAAGTTCTCCATGTTAATGAGGTATCTAGATAGCCCTGAACATTCAGTGAATGAGATTCCCTTCCTGGGCATTCCTTCCCACAAAAGATATTTAATCCTTGATTCACCATGAGTAAGGTGTATGCATTCACATCCATCATCAAATAAGGCAGTTTGAACAAACAAAGACCATCACTTCATCAAGCATCACAGGAGTGGGGGGAAGCCTTTGTTGAAAGAGCTAGTGCCCAATCTCCCAGAGAAGGCCTTCTCTCTTCCAACCCCTTGAACTCTCACTCAGAATCAAATCGGGTTTCACCTTCCCTGCGCCCCACACCCCACCCCAAGCCAGTCCCAGGCTCTGCCTTCCCATTCCTGCCTAGTGAATGGACACCCTGAGGGGAAGCACAGACCTGGGACCTCCATTCCCAACTGCCAGTGGTACCCAGGAGACTGGGAACTACAACAATCGTCCCAGACTCTGCTTTTTCCCACTGGAGGAAACAGACTGAGGACCCCCATTACAGAGTGTGTTCTGCCTCCCCTGAGCAGCTTGCTGGCAGCACCAGCCTGGCAGGGTTCTAGTTGGGTCTACAAAAAGACCTTCTGTCTTCTGTCTTGAACAGCCCTTCCACTTGAATCCAGGCCTGCCCTTTCCAAATGACTTTTCTAGATTCTGGATTTCACAAGCATCTTCTTAAATCTCAATATAGGTCCATTAATATGTACATGTCCACAAAATTGTCCTTGCTGTGAGAGTGGGTGAGCAAATCATCTCGAGGCGTCACTCTCTCATGGTGTTTTGGTGATAATCAAGACAATGGAAAAAGAGTCACCTACTATAATCCACCTACCATCTATATAGACCATTTGAAAAAGGAAGCTCAGCCAAAACTAGCTCTGCAGAAACTTATGACCATAGCAACCTGACCAACTAGACACCACAGTGTTGTGTTTTAGTCATAGCCAGAACTCAAATAAAATATCTATCACCCAGGATTTCATGATTGCCACCTGCCCCCAATACATAGCCACAAACAGTGAGTAAGATCCTCTTGCCATCATATTAGGTATTAGCCGGTTGCTAATCTCTAAATTCTGTGGCTTTTATGGGCATATAAAACATAATGAGAGCTTGATTGATGATTGACTACCTAAATGAGAATGATACCATCAGACTATGATGAAACTAACAAATGCAAATTGCTAGTGATGTTGTATGCCTTGTAATATGAGAACAGTTGTGTTTGTATGCTCCAGTTGCAAATAAACCTGCTGAACTTCAAAAGTAAGGTATAGTAGATACTATTACATAAAGTCAGAATACATGATAATAATCAAATATGATATTGGCTTGTAGGTGATTTGGGCATTATTTGTTACAGTCATTGATTTGGTTTTTATCCCACTATTGGATGGCTGTTGGTTGGTTGGATGGTTGGTTGATTTTGCATTTGGAGACAGGAACTTGCTATACAACCCATGCTAACCTCAAACTCATGATTCTCCCACTTCAACTTTCCAAATGCTAGAATAAAATATGTATGTCATCATGCCCACATCTGTTATGAGTTTGTGATATGCTTATACCATTAATAAATTCCCTCTACTTAAGAAAAATTTAATACAAACGATTGTCTCACATATTTTGTGCTTACTGGGACTCTTGTGTGGCTCACTTTCTCTTGCAATTGAGTTGATCTGACACTACTTTGTACCTCGTGGCACTAATGTATACACAATCTACTTCTAATGATGCTGAATAGATGTTCCAAGGAGTGACTGACCTGGAGGCAGAACTCAGTGAGCAACAACTCCGAAAGTGGAAAATGAGTGAGGCCCTGCTCACTCATCAGTCAAGTCTCATTCTTCCACAGCTACAAGATCTAAGAACAAGAGAAGAGTGGCAGAAGCGGTTGAAGAAACTGCTTTATGGGAAGCAACAAGATGAGTCAAAATTGCAACAGGGCCTGACATCAAATATGGAGAAAGTTCTAATGACTCAGATGGGAAGCTGGACACAGGCCTGCCTCTCTCAGTCCCTCCACAGTCATGGCCAACGCAATCAGCTTGTGACTCTGGATGAGAAGACTCTTCTAACTAAACTGTCTAATGGCTGCCAGCTCTGGGCAGTGTGTGGCTTAAAAACTGTAACTAGTGTCATAATACAAAGGTGAGTCCTGGGTTCATAGCTCCCATTAGGGACAGCTGAGGAACCTTTGTGAGTTCTAGATAAGCCTCTTACGGAGAAAACTTACTTGCCAAAGCCTTGTCAGTACAGATAAAATCTCTTTCTTCTGAAAACAGAGAAGTGAAAGCACTTCCGTTCATAAATAGAACAAGACAGGGTCAGGTCTCACTGCTTTTGAGGGCAGTACAGTCTTGCCTCAGGTAGGAGAATGGTGCAGGCTACAAATTGAAACCCTTCAGGAAGGGAGGGCACAGTGAAGACCCAGGACCTTCAAAGCTTCAAGCAGGCACAGCATGTCAGTGTACTACAGGAGTGGTAAGAAGTCACTGATGGCCCAGCTCCTCTTTCAAAGTACCTCCTCAACACTTACTGGGCTGTGGCTAGCTAGGCTGCAGGTATTCCTTTTATTTTAGAGATTTAATATTATTACATAATTTCTCCCTTCCTTTTCTTTTCTCCAAAGCCTCTCATATGCCCCTCCTTGTTCTCCTTAAAATCTATGGCCCCTCTTTTCATTAATTGTTACACACACAAAAATCACACACACACACACACATACACTATATGTGTGTGTATGTGTATATACATGCATATATATATATATATATATATATATATATATATATGCATGTATATCAGTCTTTATAATGTTACTTGTATGTATTTTTTCAGAGCTAGGCATTGGCATTGAATAACCAGTTACTTTGTCCTTCCCTGGCGAGGGCTGTTTCTTCCAGTCTCAGCATTCCTTAGTTGACTGTTGTTCCTTATGTAGTAGGGTTCAGGCTTCTTTGGCTTTCCCTATCTGCTTTGGCATGACTATTGGTCCTATTTGGTTCATGTCTAAGCAGTCATGCTGGTGAGACTTTATTGGTGTATCTTTTGACACTACTAGTGGAGAATCTCACAGAAAACTCTTTAATCCTCTCATTCTTACAGTTGAATGTCCCTTCCTCTAGGGTATTCCCTGAGTCATCGGTGCAGGTGTTATTTTGTAGATGTACCCACTAGAACTAGGCTCCACAATTCTGCATTTTTATTGCTTTTGGTTTTGTATAATGGTCTCCATCTGTTGCAAAAAGAGGTTTCCTTGGGGATGTGTGAAGACTATACTTTTTTGTGGATATTAGGACAAAGGTACATAATGTAGTTAGAGGTTGTTCTGGCTTAGTAAAGTGGCATCTGTGGGTTCTTCACCAAGATCCATGACTTCACTAGCCCTGATAGTTGGTGTACTGGCTATTTTTGTGTCAACTTGACACAGCTGGAGTTATCACAGAGAAAGGAGCTTCAGTTGGGGAAATGCCTCCACGAGATCCAGCTGTAAGGCATTTTCTCAATTAGTAATCAAGGGGGGGGAGGTCCCCTTGTGGGTGGTGCCAACTCTGGGCTGGTAGTCTTGGGTTCTATAAGATAGCAGGCTGAGCAAGCCAGGGGAAGCAAGCAAGTCAGTAAAGAACATCCCTCCATGGCCTCTGCATCAGCTCCTGCTCCCTGACCTGCCTGAGTTCCAGTCCTGACTTCTTTTAGTGATGAACAGCAATGTGGAAACGTAGGCTGAATAAACCCTTTCCTCCCCAACTGCTTCTTGGTCATGATGTTTGTGCAGGAATAGAAACCCTGACTAAGACAGTTGGCTAGTTTTCCAGTCTCAGGCATGATTTTCTTCTTGTTGAGTGGGATTTAAATCCAGTTAGAGAGCTGTTGACTACTGATAATATATACATGCCTCTACTGAACCCTTTGGGTCATCATTATCATGCTGGTGGTTAGTGTGGTCCACAAACATCATAGATCAGTAAGACTGTTAGTTATCTTCATCCTTTGAAAGTTTACATGATACCTTCTGGTACCTCAGGAAGGGGACTTTTCATGTCAGTTCCAACTCAGGGGTCTCTGGGCCCTGTTTCATGATATCTTCAGCACTGAGGTCTTACCTTGCACCTCTATAAGGCGACCAAATGAAATAAAATAGTCTCTATATTTGGGGAGTCTCTTGGAAAGCTCAACTAACTTTCCAAGAGACTAACTTGAAAAGCTAACAACTCAAAAGAAGTCTTCTCATGTCTGGAATTAGCATAGTTGTTAGGTGGTCTTTGGTTCTTTGGAGGTGCATTGTCAGCCCAGATAAGAAACATTCATTAAAACTATATATTTATTATATTAATATGTTTTATATGTATATACATTTATTAAAGCTAAATATATATCATTTGTATTTATTTATACACAGACATGAGTATTATAGGCCCTTGAGGTTATAGTTAAAAATGATTCTTCATAAATTTTTCAGACACCCTTACTATTATTTTAGCTTCATCCTCCCCTCCATAATTAGAGCACAGCCCCTTTCCCCATTTCCCCAACACAACAGACAAATGAATTGGTGTTAGGAAAGAAACTTGCTTTTTGAGATCTTGGTTTTGTGGAGGGGTATTGTTTTGCTTTGGTTTTTGTTTGTGGTTTTTTTGTTGTTGTTGTTGTTTAGTTGATTAGTTTGGTTTAGTTTGATTTCATTTTATTGTTTGTTTTGTTTTTTATAGCTTCTGTATACTCTCTTATTGATCTTCTTAGTCTCAAACCCAACATGGTATTTCTTCCTCTAAATATCACTTCTTTCACCTATCCAAAAGATCAAGAAGTTAAAGCACCCATTAAGTCGTATTACCTGAGAACAACCTTTGCTCAAACCATTTCTGTGACTGAGGAAGCATTGATGGAATGACTGTATCAAAAAAACCGTCTTGGGCTTTATGTAGGCCTGATATTACCAAGGAAAATGTTCATAGCTTCTAAAAGACACCAAGAAATTTACTCATTTAAGGATTTTCCAAGGATTTGAAGAAGGTTGCAAACTCAAAAGCATCATGGTGAGATGACAATTGTGAAACAGGCACTTATGGGAATAGCAATGGGGAGGTCCTTTCAAAGGCTCCAGGGGAGCTGATTCATAAGGAGTTGTTAGAATCAGGCCAGAAATGCACAGGTGAAGAAGAGACAAGAAAAAGAGGCAACTGTGGGAGAATGCGGGCCCCAAAGAAAAGTCACAGTGAAGAACTTGGCAGTAGGTTGTAGATCTTAATAGCTCCTTCAAAGTCAGAAAATGTAAACACCAACACCAAAACATTCCCACTACTAAAGACAATATTCATGGTGCCTTATCTGTTTAGAAGCAAACATATGATGAAAATAAGAAAACCATTGTAAACACTTGAAAATAGCAACACCTTCTCAAAAAGAGCTGCAAGAGAGTCCTTCAACAGCAGATCTGAAAAAGAGTGCCATGATCATGGGAGATGGAAACTCTACTCAGTTACATCCCTGGAGAACATTCAAAGGGCAAGACGTGCTGGGAGAAAGTAGTAGCCATGGCTCTCATAGGCTTAGGATAGTGTGTATGCTTGCATTTTAGATTTTAGTCAACAAATTTAAAAGTAATAAAAACAAGATACGGGGGTAATTACTGTAACTCCATCACTTGGGAGGCTAAGGGAGAAAGGTCATGGATGCAAGACTATCCTGGGCTACACAGCCAGACTCTGTCTCTGAAGATGATGATGATGATGATGATGATGATGATGACGACAACGACGACACCAACTATGGTGATGGGTGGGGGAAGAAAAGTAGGAGAAGGCAGTTAAATAAATGATTCTGTGAGTAACACTTGAAATGCTAGCTAGGATGAGGATTTGAGTTCAAATCCATAATGTCATATAAGAAGCCAGGTGTATCCTAGTGTACCTATAACCCTAGCACAGTGGGAGCCAGAGACTAGAGGGTCATGGGGGTTTGCTAGTTATTAGCCTGGCTCAAGGTTAATACTAGAATAGTGAAATGGTGAGAGAGTCTGTATCCAAAAGGAAGAAGTTGGAAGTAACAGAACAGTATGTCCACCCTTTTCTATATAATTTTTACTTTGACTTTTCTGTTTATTTGGATATTGAAATACCAATGTTCTACAAAGGCCTATAGTATTCAGAAGAGTGTTATACTGTATAGGTATATAGCCTATAGCCACATAATAGAATTCCATGTGTCCTGTGCTATCCCAGCTAGGTTTGTGTCTCTCCTCTCTGATTCTACAGTGAAATTATCTAACATTGCACTTCTCAAAATACATCCACACCATTCAGAACTGCATGACTATTTTCTTTGAGGACCTATTCTCCATAAGTTCCCTGAGTTTGTGCCTTATCTCTCTCTCTCTCTCTCTCTCTCTCTCTCTCTCTCTCTCTCTCTCACTGACTCCGAGACAAAAGCACTGTCATGGAAATGGATAGGTAAAGGAAGGAATCAGGTTGAGTGAGGTCACTGTGCCTTTCATCATTCCTAAGAGCAATAAAACATCCCTTCCCTACCCACTTCCTCCAGCCTATCTTGATAGTCTACTTAATAGAAGTAGAAACTTTGAAACCATGTCAGTGAGAAAGTTTCTAGATTAAATTAATTTGAAAAAGACCCGTCCTAAATATGGGTGGCACCACTCCATAGGCTGAGGTCCTGAAGAGAATAAAAAATATCAAGGAGCTAGTTTTGGTGGCATACTATATAAGGCACAAGAATCATGACTTCAAGGCCAGCCTGTGATACACCTTTGGCAGGATAGTGGCATATGACTTTAATCCCAGTACTTTCAAGGCAGAGGTAGGGATATCTCTATTAATTCAAGATCAGGTCTACATAGTGAGTTACAGGCCATTCCAAGCTCTATAGCAACATTCTCTCTCAAAGAAAAGAGAGAAGGAGAGTGGAAGAGGCATAAGGGAGCTGGACAGGTCCTTCTCTCTGCTGCCTGACAACAGATATGTGTGACCAGTTGTCTCAACTTCCTGCTTCCATGACTTCTCCATCACCAAGGAGTCAAAACAAAGCTCGATTTCCTTCAATTGATTTTGGAGGACATTTTTGTCATGACAACATGACAAGTGACAGATCTACCTAGACTTGGTGCTTTCATCTATACACAATGACAGAGGTTAATTAATTAACTGCCTCTGGCTGGTTGCTCCTGGCAACTGGCTTAAGTTCATAACTAAATTCTAATAAGACATCTTAGAGATTTTAACTTACACTAGAGGAGAAAAAATGATCAGAATTTAGAACAGAAAATCAACTGTAGGCTTTTCCTATTGATTAAAATCTGCGTCTTCTTACCAGCAGAAATGTCCTCGTGACTCATGGTCACAGTAGGAGATATCCTGGTTATGCATGTTCTATCAAATTAAATAAACACTCATGACTTTTAAACCATGGGAAAGCCCTTTCCTACAGGACTTTAACAGTAGTGTGAACTAACACAAAGGTTCTGGGATGGGAATGACATGGCATTCCCAAATTCTGCAAGCCAGGCCAGGCCAGAGCTCAGCGTGCTGAAGCACATCCAACCAGCCTCTATCCTCCCCTTTATGGAAATCAGTGTCACTGTGAAACTGTTTGTGCCTTTTTCAGCCCATTAATTTCTCTGTATTTAAGAGGACCAGCACTTCTATCTCTTAGATTAGATTTTGCTCATTAAACCCTCATTTCACTTCCCAATCTGACAAATTTTTATCAGTGAAGATCTGGGATTCAGATACCACAACCCATTAAGCACATCTTGGAATTTACAATTTTGTTTTACAAAGCCCCCCACAGACAATCTATCTTACAATACTAGTCTAGTAAAAGATTAAATACAAATGGATGCTTTCAATAGCATTTCTGGTGTATTACCATTAGCTTATCGCTTCCCATACAAATTATTTCCAATTTGCAGAACGCTTTTATCATACAGAATATGCAAAGGCTGAAGAGTTCAAATTTTTATTTGTTTGTTTTTAATAAGAACAGGCTAATCATCTGGTGTCTGTCAGTTTTGTCTTCTAATTGTCAGGGCTGGGGAATTCACATGACAGTTTAGGAGTATGTTCTTTAAAACATTTAAAGAAGAAAGTATTGCTGATTAAATCAGATTGCCCTAAAATAAGAAGAGCTCAAGGGAGATGCCTACACCTTGGAGGAGAGCAGTACAGGCCCACTGTTCATTGTCTTTGCTTGGCAAACTGGAAGGAAAGCTGAATATGGAGAAAGCTCTAATTTCAAGAGTCAGTTAGACAGCATTAAGGCTGGTCTTCTAAGTGATGATATAACTCCTGCTGAAGAGCTAGGCCAGCATGATAACATAAGATTCATTGTGGTGAAAGCTGCTCAGAATGGATGACTGACCTGTCCTGTTGAGGGGTGCAAAAAACACTGAGGAGAGAGACTTCTAAGGAGATGGCAGATAACCCTGGAGTGGGAAACTGGGAGCAACTCTGCTTTTAAATGTCATGATCTCAACAAGAAAGGGTTTGGCCAGGGGATGATGCAGTTTTGGCAGGTTCACAAGCAGTCTAGGCTCAGGAAAGCAGACTGTCCCCTGAACAAAGGTGATCAGCACAGCTGATTTCAATATTTGGAGTTTCCACTCTGATATAGATGTTAATCATGTCAGAGATTTTAAAATATTCACATATAATTTCTCCCATTTCCTGGATCAGACCATTCTACAATGTGATTAACACGATGATCATAATAAAAATGTTTTATTTAGTGGATAATTGTATGTACCAGTACCAACCATTTCCAAATACCTCCCTTTATTACCCTTGTTCAAGAAAGTCTTAATATTTAAGTGATTTACTGATCACTTAAAATGCCAGCCTTGCCATTAGAAGGTACATTCACTATACGTAGCTTAATTTTATAGTACATTATTTCTTTATAAACAGACACATTACTGTAGAACATTAATTAAACCTTTTCCCCATCATGCCCTACATTTCAAAGACAACAGTGTAACCAAGTGTTTCCTGACGGATGTGCCTGTGACTCCATTTTTTTGGCTCACAAAGGAAGCCAACTCCCCAGGAAGCAATGCGGCCGGGATTGCAGGCTTAGGTAACAGACAGCTATGATTTGTGAAAGAGATACTTAATGAATAATGCATGGCAGATGTGCTTCAACAACCCAATTTGCTGAACTATTTAGCATCAATAACCTAGCTGTGATGGAAACAGAAGGCCTTTTAGAGGCAGATTATGAGAGGAGTTTTAATAAAATGATATCACTCTAATCATGTGCATCACATTTGCATTAAGAGAACCTGGAGTTTAGACTGCTGGAAAAAGGAAACTTTTGCATCCACCTGTTCATAGGCCCTTGCTCAGACACGGATTGTCATGAGCCACATGAGGATCAGCCACAGAGAAAGATTTGACAAAGCACAGGAAAAGCTCCTTTTTTGCAAATCACAGACTAAAAGGCTGAAAATCTGATTCCCAAAAAAACTCTTCTGCTTGGAAAAATAAGTCTGGTTGGGATCACCAAACTAGAAGCAAACTCCCTATTTGTCTAAAACTGAAGAAAAAAACAAGTCAAGTAACTCAGTGAGAAAGGGCTCCTGCTACTAAGTCTGAGGACATATGGTGGAAGGAGAGGGAACTGCCCCCAGGCATGTGCATATGCTCACACGCAGACCACAAACAAACATTACAAAACATTTTAAACAATAAAAATAATACTAAATGGCAAGTATCACATATAAAATTTCCTCAGAAATAATATTTTCTAGTATTAATATTAAAAACAAGTTAAGAAAGTAAACTTCAGGGTTAAAACACTTGTTCTTACTGGAGTGCAATCATGGAGCCTGCACGGATCTGTGCTAGGCCCTCTGCACATGTGTTATGGTTGGTAGCTTGATATTTTTGTGTGGCTCCTAACAGTGGAAGTCAAGGTATCTCTGTCTCTTTTCCCTACCAGCATAGATGGAAGAAGGGCTCACCAAGCTCCAAGCTCCACTTGAGGTCTTACAGGTAGGAAAGAGAGTCAGTTTTCTTTAGAGATGAGCTCCCTAGTAGATTGTCTATGACCCAGTGTTCAGACATACACCCATGTTCATATGGACAACAAGCATTATGTGAACTTAGTAGAGGATGGATAGATAGATAGATGATAGACAGACAGACAGACAGATAGTTATCTATTCCCAAGAATGTAGAAATCATTCTGGAACTTTCCATCAACCTTGTCCATTGTTAAGTCCTGCTAGTTTTATCTAGATAACTACTGAATTGCTCACTTCTTTGTCTCTTGCTGTCACTCTACTCAGGCTGTCATCACTTCCCCAAACAACTGAGGTACTATTTTAACCCCTTTCCCAGCCCCTCCCATTCTGCAAGTCACAAGCAGAATATGAAGTTTTCCTTCATGGTAAAAGAAGCATTATCTCAATACACTAAAAAGAAGGAGTAACAGAACATTCCCCAACCTAATTTTTTTATTAAAAATTGCAATCTTGACCAGGTAAGTGAAAAGGATGTACCTCTCCACTCCTACCATTGGCCCTTTCCTACATCTTAGAATGTAGGAAACCTTAGAAGGTTTCCTGCATTTGCAGAAAGTTCCCAATACGAATAAAGATCAAATCCTTATCATGGTCCCACATGAGCAGACCCTTACTCTCCCTCAAGATTCACGTAAAGCCGTATTCCTTCTGTGCTTTATGTCTCCAAGTTCTTCAAACACAAGTTTTCCACCCCTCCCACTAATGACTCCAATCCATCCAACAGCTTAGAATACTATTTCCTTTGTGAACTCAAGTCTTATACCTCACCCTTACCACACACTCACATGACATCCTGTACAGGCACTATTTGAGGTTTCTGGTTCTTCATGGACTTGTAGAATTTGTTCTATCAGTCCTCTTGGCTGTGGACTCCATGGAGACTTCAGTTTACGTGCATTTGTGCCTATCTCTGGATCCATAAAGCCAAGCACAGCTCTTGACGAAGGAAGGAAGGAAGGAAGGAAGGAAGGAAGGAAGGAAGGAAGGAAGGAAGGAAGGAAGGAAGGAAGGAAGGAAGGAAAAGAGAGAGAGGAAGGAAGGAAGGAAGGAAGGAAGGAAGGAAGGAAGGAAGGAAGGAAGGAAGGAAGGAAGGAAGGGAAAGACTTAATCTACATCTTAAATCTTGGGATTGGCTTAGTTCCTGGTCAAATTTAGCCACCCCAGCTGATAAGAGCAGGAAAGAATAATGTGATTGCAAAGGAAGCTGGTAACAAGCCAACAAGCCTGCTCCATTTTCCCTAAGGCTGCACTTGCCCGGCCACCTCTAAGACTGCCCTTAAGCAGAATCCCTCTGATGGCATTTCCTCTAGCTTGTGTCCTACTTTTATTTGAGATAAAATCAGGAAGCAGAGAACATCTGAGAATAGATCAATAACTGGCACTGACATAAAACTCTGGCCACATTACGTAAGTCTGTCCAAGTAAGCTTACTACCAAGTTAGTGTATTGTGTTTTATTGCTTGTCCCCAGTCAGTTTCTCTGCATTAGTCTCCAGGTTTGTACATCAGCAGACTCATCAAGCAATAGTTTCACCACTTCAGTAGAATTTCTCCCTGAAGTGTCACCTTTCCTTCTCCCTGGGGATTTTCTGTGATCTAAACTCTTCAAGCTCCACTCCCATCTCCATCTCCGGAGTTTCTTGCTAGTTTATATTTCTCCCTCTGGGGCACTGGACTCTGATGATGGAGGTGGATTCCCATTGGCTGGCTTACATGTTAAGAAACTGCTAGGGCTTCAAGGCTGTACCATATCAATCCTGCTTCCTGCTCAAAGAACTGGTTCAACAGGTTTGTTGCAACCTAAAAGATGAAAAAATCCTGTGCTCACAACAGACAAAAATGGAAGGTCCTCTCCATACTTTGGCATCATCTCCCCCATCACTCTCCTGCCCAATTTGGAGAGGACCACTTAAATATCTATGCCAGAGCTTCTCTGCCAGTAGAGCTAAGTTGCATTGAATTTTGGATACCCCAAAAAAACCCTTGCCACTTACACAAAGGATCTTCCTGGGAACCAAACAGGAAGAGGCTGCAGTTAATGCTGGCAGCTGGCACCCACAGCCCTTCACTTATCTGCAGACTGCAGAACAAATGGGGGCTTATGAAAGAATACATGCTTCTGTGTGTTTAATACACTCTTTAGACTGAAAATAAAACTGCTCCACATGGAGCAGACTTCACACACTGACACCCCTAAGATTACAGCCCCATGCTCCCAAATCCATCAGGTGAGTTTATGGCTAAATTAATAGGAATTAAGAAAATAGCTTCCAACTGAACTCACATTCCGGGCCATTAATTTAACTGGGCAAGAAAGAAACCACAGATGCCGAAGCTAAAAATAGGGGAAAATTTCTCCTAGCTATAAGGCTTGGGTATTTTCATCAAAAAGAGCATACAGACTGAGTAAATATACCCACTGTATATGATATTTACCCCATGAGGCTCTAAGACATTGGACTAGCACAGAGAGGAAACACACACACACACACACACACACACACACACGAAGACAGATCAGAGTTCACTATAACTGAAAAATAAAAAGCCCATAGACAATGCTTGTGTCTTCCAGTTGCAGTGAGCTGTCATTAAATATATAACCAACAAGCACTCACTAATGAAAGAGAAGTCTATGGATCTTACTAAGGACTGAAGATTTGTATCATTTCACCTTCCAGCCTGATCCATATAAAGAAGGTAGACTGATATGTAGAGATGGGGTCTTTAGGAAATGACTAGATTTGGATGATGTCATGGAAGTGAAGGCCCATCATGAGATTAGAATTCTTTTGTGTTTTGTTTTGTTTTGGTTTTGGTTTTGTTTGTTTTGATTTTCGAGACAGGATTTCTCTGTATAGCGCTGGCTGTCCTGGAACTCACTTTGTAGACCAGGCTAGCCTTGAACTCAGAAATCTGCCTTCCTCTGCCTCCCGAGAGCTGGGATTAAAGGCGTGCGCCACCATGGCCAGCAAGATTAGTATTGGCACTTACTCTGTAGACCAGGCTGGCCTCGAACTCAGAAATCTGCCTGCCTCTGCCTCCCGAGTGCTAGGATTAAAGGTGTGTACCACCACGACCGGTGCTATCCAGAAAGTACCCTATACCCTCCCCCCCCGCCCCGCCCTACCCACCCACTCCCACTTCTTGGTCCTGGCATTCCCCTGTATTAGGGCATATAAAGTTTGCGAGACCAAGGGGTCTCTCTTCCCAATGATGGCCGACTAGGCCATCTTCTGCTACATATGCAGCTAGAGACACGAGCTCTGAGGGTACTGGTTAGTTCATTTTGTTGTTCCACCTATAGGTTGCAGACCCCTTCAGCTCCTTGGGTACTTTCTCTAGATTAGTATTCTTAAAGTGAGAAAGTCAGGCAGCCTTCCCCAAGCCACAAGAGCCCTCATTGAAACCTTCCCAGTATGACTTCCTGCTTGTGAGACTTCTCGGCCTCTAGAACTGGGAGAAATAAATGTGATTTAAGCCTAAATTGTTTTTAACTTTATTTTGTTGTTTCATTTGTGTGTGTGTGTGTGTGTGTGTGTGTGTGTGTGTGTTTGTGCATGAGAAAACAGTGCCTGTGGGGCCAGAAGAAGATGTTGAATCCCTTGGAGTTAGAGATACAGCACTGCCTATTGTGGGTACCAGGAACCAAACTCAGATCCTCTGGAAATGCAGCAGGATATGCTCTCAGCCACTGAGCCATGTCTCTCCAAACCCCAAACCTATTATAACTTTTGTTCTTGAGCCTATATTCAGATAGTTCCTGGGGCGGCCAGCAGATCAAGACAGTAATTTCACCTACAGTTTTTAAAGCTAAAGTTAGAACATTCACTATAGATTTCAAGTCTAAGTTAAATAACCTCTTGCTAGAGTCTTACAGTAGGAATTCAAACATCAGATAGATGATATCGCCAAACCTCCAATTGTATGGCATACTTTGTGACTATGTATCCATTTGCTCTTTCCTAAGAAGACTTGGTAGCCTTTGTCAGGTTTGTTTACACAGTATTGTTTGCAAAACTTCAAAGCATCTTGCATGCTCAATATCACATATTAGGATGTTTGGAATCACTTGCTATAATATATTGGTAAACCAGGGATGTGAATTTGGTCCACTTTGTATAGTGCTTACCCAGAAAGTAGGAAGCCCCAGGGTCCAGTGTCCTGCGTCACATAAACCAAGAATATTAGTACACATCTGAAGTTCTAGAACTCAAAAGTGGGAGAAAGGATGATTGGGACCCCAAGACCACACTTAACTACTCAGCAAGTTTGGGGATAGCCAAGGCTACCACAAAACCCTGTCCCAAAAAGTAGGTAGGTAAGTAAGTAAGTAAGTAAGTTTTTGCTCTTTGGAGGGCTGCAAGCTAAAAGATGAATAAATGTTAGCCTCTTGTATGACTGTCCTTCAGATGGTGTTTGGGTTTTGGAGTTTATCAATCTCTGAAAAAGTCAGCCATAGCCCAGTGCCTACATAAAGTGCACATGACTTGCCCAGTGCATTTGCAGCCTTCTTTCTTCTTCTGGAGACTTCCTCATTTTTGATTGAGGGCGGACCCTCTCATTGTCAATGTGGTCTAAACGTGGTGCCCCTCAGCTCTGGAGATAACCTTTCAGGGAGTTTTCCCCTTCTGGGTCTTAGTGAGACATCAGGATGACCTAATCTTGTCAGTCCTGCTGAGTTTTAAGACAACCTTGGAACACTGGAAAAGGACCCTCACTCTCTTGTCCTGGACGTAAATTTCTGAATTGCTGATAAACACCTGGTAACTTTGTATGATCCCAAAGCAAAGCAGATTCAAATTATAGAGACTAGGACCCCACTTCCTGGTAATATGGTTAATCTATGAATGAAAGTTTATCTGACTTTGCATCACATTTCACTTATACATGCCAACAAAATTCTCAGCAGTTAAGAGCATATACTGTTCTTCTAGAGGATCCTCATTCAGGTCCCAGCATCCATATTGAATGGTTCACAAATGTCTGTCCCCTCCAGTTCCACATAGATCTAACACCACCGGCCTCCAGAGGGACCTGCACTAACACAGAATTAAAATAGATTATTTATTTTTAACTCCATTTCAATTTGAGCCACACACATACACAGAATTAAAATAGATTATTTATTTTTAACTCCATTTCAATTTGAGCTGATTTCTCTGTCACTTGAAGGAAAACGAGTCATAGTTAAAAATGCAATAGCACAGGTTGACAGTTACAACTTAAGATCCCCACGAAATAAACCTCTGCCAATTAACATGGTTTTTCCTGTGTGCACCTGCATCTGTGCCTTTCTTTGGAGAAGTGATCCCTTTGTCTTCTTTCCCTTTGCTGTGTCATGGCTTCCACTTCGCTCTTCTAAAGCACATCTGAAATAACACAAAGTCCCTCGAGGACCTATATTTCCATTTAAAAAAAAAAATGCTCTGAAATGCAATCAGCTCCTGGAATCATTTCACAGAAACCTTAACAAGACAAAGTAGGAATGAGAATGTGAAATGTCCTATGGCCACGGTTTCTGAACAGGGGCATTAAGGTATAATGAGGAAACAGACCTCCTTCCAGTTTCATTTGTCCCAGGAAGCTGAAATCAGTGTAAAAGGGAGAATCACCTTTTCCACAGAAGTAAATTATTCTTTTCTTTGAGAAAGAGAGAGAAATGGGGGGGGGGGGGAAAACCTAAAATCCTAAAATGTAATCCTATGTTTATAATTTGTAAAATTATAATTCAAATGGCCATTAGCAAGTGACAAAAAAAAAAAAAAAAAAAAACCTTGGTCCCAGGAGATTTGAAGGCTATTTATAGCAGAGAAAGAAATTACTGTAGGCAAATTAACAACTCTAAGCTTGATGTGTCCAAATACTCACATACAGTTGATGAGCCCTGTTTAGTACAGATCTTCAGTAATTATTTATACCATATATAATGACATACAGTAAGTTAGACACACAGTCAGAAATTAGACAGTTAATCAAACCCCTGGCCTAAAAGGAAAAATTTCCATTGTAAACAACTGAAATAACAGCTGAAATGGCTCCTAAATAAATGTATAAATTTGAATATTCTGAAACTAAAAGTTGGACACAGTTCTGCCTGTACTCCCAGACAAGTCTGCCAGCACCAAGGATGTCCTCTGGTAGATAGGAGCATTGCCTCCAAGATCTTGCCTGCTAGGTCCTCTTGGGGTACACCCCCCAAAAAAACAAAAAAAACAAAAACCTGTAAACATGCCCTCCTTGCTTCCCTCTCCATTTTTCACCCTAAAACTCTGCCTCCTGAGGCATGCCTGCACAAAGGAAAACCAGGTATGATCCCCTCCTGCCAGTCTCCTGTCTGCCCAGTCCCCCTGGGACAGTCAACAGTGGTAAGCTGTGCCCTGTCCCCTGCACTCCATTTTCCTGCCCACAACTCTGCCTCCATTCCCTGGGACTTTCCGGTAACAGGGACAGCCAGATGGCTAAAAGCCAGCATAAGAACACAATCACCGAGAGCTAGGGCAATATGGTAGTACCAGAACCCAGCTATCCTACCTACTACAGTTAAGTGCTGGATATCCTAACATAGATGAGGCACAAGAACATGACCTAAACTCCAATCTTATGAAGATAGTAAGGTCTTTAAAGAGGAAATAAGTCCTTTCAGAAATACAGGAAAATACAATCAAATAGGTAAAGGAAATGAGTAAAACTATTCAAGACTTGAAAATGGAAATAGGGGAAATGAAAACACAAACTAAAGGAATCCTAGAGTGATAGAAAATCCATGTAAGAAAACAGAAACTACATATGCAAGCATCACCAACTGAATACAAGAGAGGGAAAAGAGAACCTCATGTGAAGATATAATAAAAGATATAGATAGATAGATAGATAGATAGATAGATAGATAGATAGATAGATAGATAAAAATGATTCTGACACAAAATATCCAAGAAATTTGGGATACTATGAAAAAACAAACCTAAGAATAAACTAAAAAGAAGGAGATTCCCAGCTTAAAGGCTCAAAAAATATTTTCAGCAAACCCATAGAAGAAATTTTTTCTAACCTAAAGAAAGAGATGCCTATAAACATATGAGAATCTTACAAAACATCAAATGACCAAAAAAAGAAAATCCTCTCACCACACAATAATCAAAACACTAAACACACAGAACAAGAAAGAATATTGAGAGTCACAAGAGGGAAAAGCCAAGTAACATATAAAGGCATACTTATTAAAATTAGACCACGCTTCTCAACAGAGACTTTAATATCCAGAAAGGTCTGGGCACATGCCTTGAAGTCTCTAAGAGACCACAGCTGCCAGGCAAGACTATGATATCCAGCAAACCTTTCAATCACCATAGATGGAAAAAAATAGGGTATTTCATGACAAAATCAAATTCAAACAATATCTATCCACAAATTCAGCTTTATAGAAGATACTAGAAGCAAATCTCCAACACAAGGAAGTTAACTATACACCCAAGAAAACACAGAAAATAATTTCACACCAGCAAATCCAAAAGAAAGGAAGCATTCACACACCACCACCACCAACAACAACAACAACAGCAACATCAAAATAACACGAATTAACAATCATTCCTCTTCAATATCTCTCAACAACAATGGACTCAATTCTCCAGTAAAAAGATACAGATTATCAGAATGGATGTAAAAACAGAATCCATAATTCTGCTGCATACAAGAAATATACCTCAACATCAAAAATAGAAGTTTCCTCAGAGTGAAGGGGTAGAAAAGATTTTTCAAGCAAACAGACCCAAGAAGCAAGCTAGAGTAGCCACTATATCTAATAAAATAGACTTCCAACCAAAATTAATCAAAAGAGATGGAGAATGATACTTCATATTAATCATAGGAAAAAGCCACCAATGTGATTTCTCAATTCTAAATAGTTATGCCTCAAATGCAAGGGCTTCATATTCATAAAAGAATCATTATCCAAGCTTAAATCACACATTGATCCCCACACATTAATTGTGGGAGACTTCAAAATCCCACTCTCACCAATGGACAGGTCATCCAGACAGAAACTAAACAGAGAAATCATGGAACTAACCAATGTTACTACTCAAATGGACCTAGCAGATATCTACAGAACATTTCACCCAAATCCAAAAGAATATACCTCTTCTCAGCACCTCACAGAACTATCTACTCTCTCCATATCTTTTCAATATAGTACTTGAAGTTCTAGCTAGAGCAATAAGACAACTAAAGGAGACCAAGGGAATACAAATTGGAAAAGAAGATGTCAACATATCATTATTCACAGATGATAAAATAGTATACATAAGTGAACCCAAAATTCTACCCTAGAACTGCTACATATTATGAATACCTTCAGGAAAGTGTCTGGATACAAAATTAACTCAAAAAAAATCAGTAGATATATACAAATAATAAATAGGCTGAGAATAAAATTAGAGAAACAGCACTCTTCACAATAGCCACAAATAATATGGAATATCTTGGTTTAACTCTAACCAAGCAAGTGGAAGACCTGTATGACAAGAAGTTAAAATATTTGAAGATAGAAATTGAAGAAGATATCTGAAAAAAGATCTCTCATACTTACTGATCAGTAGGATTAACATAGTAAAAATGGTTATCCTACCAAAAAGCAACCTACAGATTGAATGCAATTCCCATCAAAATTTCAACACTGTTCTTTACAGATCTTGAAAGAATAATACTCAACTTCATATGGAAAAGCAAAAAAAAAAAAAAAACTAGGATACCTAAAACAATGCTATACAATAAAATAACTTCTAGAGATAACACCATCCCTGTACTATAGAGCAATAATAATAATAATAATAACAATAATAATACCTCATGGTACTAACATAAAAGCAGACAGGTTGATCAATGGATTTATATATATATATTCATATTTATATATATATATATATTTATATATATATTTATATATATATTCATGACAAACCAAATAACCCAATTAAAAAATAGGATACAGATATAAACAGAGAATTCTTGAAAGAGGAATCTCAACATCCTTAGTCACCATGGAAATGCAATCAAGACAACTCTGAGATTCCATCACATACCCATCAAAATGGCTAAGATCAAAAACTCGAGCAACAAACCATGTTGGCAAGGATGTGTAAGGGGAATATTCCTCAATTGCTGGTGGACATACAAACTTGTATTACCATTTTGGAAATTGACTTGGTAGTTTCTCAGAAAATTGTTAATAGATCTACTCCAAGACCCAGCTCTACCACTCCTGGGCATATACCAAAAGAAGTTCTACCATACCACAGGAACATTTGCTTAACATATGTTCATAGCAGCTTTATTCATAATAGTCACAAACTAGAAAAAACCTAGATGTCCCTCACCCCAAGAATGAATAAAGAAAATGTGATACATTTGCACAATGGAGTATTACTCAGCCATTAAAAACAATGACATCATGAAATTTGCAAGTAAATGGGTGGAACTAGAAAGGATCATCTTGAGTGAGGCAACCCAGACCCAGAAAGACAAACATGGTATGAACTCACATATAAATGGATATCAGTCATAAAGTACAGGATAACCATCCTACAAAAACATAGACCTAAAGAATCTAAGTAACAAGGAGGGCCCAAGGGTGACACTTGAATCTCACTGAACAGAGGAAATAGATTAGACAATGGGGCGGTGTAAAGGGAGGGGAATGCGTGGGAGAGGAGTGGGATGGGTACAACAGGGATGAAGTGGGAGAGGAAGAGAATATTGAAAAATACATCTGGAATAGGGGAGCACCTCTGGGACAAGCTCAAAACCTCCCACAATCTAACCTCCCAGGAATCTATGAGGGTGACCCTAGTTAAGACTTCTAGCAATGGGGGGGTATGGAGCCTGAACTGGTCATCTACTGTAACCAAGAAAGATGTCCAATTAAGGGATTGGGATACCAACCCAACCACAAAACCTTAGATCCACAATTTGTCCTGCCTATAAGTTGTTAATGGGTAAAAGATGAAGCAAAATTTGAGGGAAGAGCCAACCAATAACTGGCCTAGCTTGAGGCCCATGCTATGAGAGGGAGCCCAACCCTAACACTATTAATGACCTTCTGCAATATTTTCAGACAGGAACCTACCATAATTGTCATCAAGGAAACTTCACCTCCCAACTGATTAAAATTGATGAATAGACACACAGCCAAACATTAAGTGGAACTTGGGGAAATCTCTGGAAGATGGAGGGAGCCAGAGAATTCAAGAACACCACAAGAAAACCCATAGAATCAACTCATCTATAGGGACTTATAGAGACTGAATTTCCATCTAAAGAGCATGCATAAAATGTACCTAAGCCCCCTATACGTATTTAACAGCTGTGCAGCTGAGTCTTCATATGGGACTCCTAAAGTGGGAGCAGGGGCTGTCTCTGACTTGATTCCCTGCCTTTTGATACCTTTCCACTAAGTGAGATGCCTTATCTAGCCTCAATAGAAGATGTGATGGGCCTAGTCACTTGATATGCCAAGGCTGGTTGATATACACGGAAGACCTCCCCTTTTCTGAGGAGATGAAGAGGAGAAGAGGATAGGGGGAGGGAAGGGAAGAGGGAGGAACTAGGAGGAAAGGATTGAAGGGAAGTTGAGATAGGGATGTAAAGTAAATTAAAAACTTAATAATTTTTTTTAATGGAGGGAAATAAGCCCCACAGTTAACCTTAATATAATGGGTTCATCTACTGCGTTGCTTCATATGAAGCTTTTAAGAAGTCATTGATGAATACTTCTTTTTTTAGTTAAGTTTTAACATAGCCCATACTGAACTCAGATCAAAGATCCTCCTGCTGAAGACCTCTGAGTACTGAGACATAATTCTTAAACTCCAATTCCTATCTGACATCCTTCTAGAACATCAGCACTTCCCCCAAAAGTGGGCGCTAAGCAAGACAACAGTGTAGTCAGACACAACACTTAGAACCAATCGGGGTAAAAAGCTGTCTTCCATCACTGTCTGCCTTCCAGAAAGTCCTCATTTGTATGGACTTGTTGGCAGTTCCCATTCATCAACTCAGCTGTACAGAAGAAGCCAAATTCATCATCTATGTTCTGACATCTACTCTTTCCAAGTATACAATTATAATGTGATTCTGAGGCTCTCTCAAAAATAATTAAATGGAAAAATTGAGATGGTTAACTATATAGTTAGAAATTTCAAACAGGTGAGTCACAAAGGTGTTATCATGAAAAATATAAGTCTAGCACAATTACATTCCTGTGTTGTAATTCAGCCAGCCACTCTTCTTGAAGAATCTTGCTCAAGATCCTTAGCTCACTGAGTTCCTACCCACTACAGTCCTATTTTTATCTGAGACACACATTCTATGGAGGTAAAACAAGAAGTGTGTGTTTGTGTGTGTGTATATATGTGTGTGTGTGTGTGTATGTCTGTATCTGTTTCTATCTGTGTATGTATATGATTGTGTATTGTATGTCTGTGTGTGAGTCTATATGTGTGTCTCTATGTATGTGTGTGTGTCTGTATCTGTTTCTATCTGTGTATGTATATGATTGTGTATTGTGTGTCTGTGTGTGAGTCTATATGTGTGTCTCTATGTATGTGTCTTTGTGTGTGTCTGTGCATATGTCTATGTGTGTATGTGTATTTGTGTGTGTTTGTATGTGACTGTTTGTGGCTGTGTGTGTCTATGTGTATATTTGAGTTTATGTGTGTGTCTATGTGGTGTTCAGTGCATTAACATATCTGAGTTCTATAACATAAGGAAATAAAAATAATTCAAATATTTAAAGAAACAATATTCAGCTCAATGGTAAGTCAGACAACACCTGTTTAGTGTTTACTACATGTTAGACTGTATGGTAAGAAGAGACATACAGGAACACACAGACTGTAATCCCAGGTCATTCTCAAACCTCATCTAGGCTATGCTGCAATCCAACCCCAGTGAAGTCTCTTTGCTTAGCCTCTCAGCACCCAAGAGCATCCTCAGCCTCCCTTCCTTCATCTAGGACAGGGTCCCAAATGCAAGGCATAGTGTGAAGGTCAGACAAAAGAAGACAGGAAGAATGGCGTGATTCCGTGGACCATTGTCATCCTTTCTCCCAGGAAAATAGGTCTTGACCCTCACTCACTGGTGAGCAGCATTGTGCTCAAGAGTATTAAGCTAGCCTGAGACAAAGCTCTGAGGGTACTAGGTTTGTTTTCAGAGTCTAATATCCTTCTTCTCCCATCATCTCTTGTTATCCACAGGAATAGCTGGCTCCATCCCAGAACATAGCACAGCATCTGAGGCACCATACTCAATCAGTATGGGTGTCATCAACTAATTTATCAACTCACAGACTGAGTATATTGCTGAATTCCTTGGCCACCACCAGCCAAGTTCTATAGCACCAATGCAAAATGGCACCTGTCCTTGAAAGTACAGTCCGTCACATTTTCTCATCCAAGGAAAGTTATCTCATTTTCAATTAATATGCTCGCAGCAGGAAGTAGGTATTCAAATTAGAATCTCCCATTATAAACAAGTCATACAACAGCTGTTTACCTGAGAATTCCTATAAATACAATTAATCCCTGGGTTTACATTTTATAAAACAGAATTTAAAAACCACCCAGATTATACAGCATCTGTAATCATCAATGTGGTCATCAATGGAGTTAAGCCTTTTGCTCTCTTCTGGAAGCTGCCCACACCCTTATAAATGAATCTCTATTTCCTTAGGGTTTTTTTTTTTTTACTATACTTCTCATTTCTATCATATGAGTCTAACAGATTATACAAGAACAATTTAGAAATATTTCATATACAAGAACAGTGAAAATACTCTATTTTATTCACTATTAATATATTCTAGTAGGTATAGTCAACCCAATATTCTAGTTTGTAACAATGTCTCTGGAAATAATCCTACCTCTGAATCCTGAACAAATTGTATAGCCACTTTGTGGCTTTCCTAGTCTTTTTGAAGACATATACCAACTTTCTCAGGAGTTGTCATGAGTAAGAATGAAGCCTGACTATGTTAGTGAGCATTTGCTAAGCAATGGCTTCATAACTAAACTCAAAAAAAAAAAAAAACCCAACAGAACTCAAGCATGTAAGTGGCCATATTGATTTTTACAGAATAATTGCAAACTTGGGAATGAAGAAAGACACTGGACACTCATACACATAAAGCACATGGTTGTGGACTCAAATTAAGGCAACAGTGGAAGAATTCACACCTAGAGGTACTCAAACATAGTAAGGTAGCATGATGTGCTGCTGACCATATAGATTCAGAAGATAATCCAAAACCAAAAGGAAATGTGAAAAAGTAGTATCCTAAAATCAACTTTAGAATAGAGAAAATTTTCTAGGAAATTAAAATTAAGAGTCAAAATGCTTAAACTAACAACCAATAAGTGATCACAGCTTCACATACAGCAACGTTCTCCTGTCCAGATTCTCCCAATGAGAATTCCCTACAATCCAGCCTCAAATGGCAAATCCCCAGTTCAGCTGTAACTAGAGACATCCATAACTTTATTCCAGGGCTACAGTTCATGGGACATGCCTGTTATTACTACTTGCTGTGGGTGGAAATGTGTCCCCAAAACACAGATGTCAAAGCACTAACCTCTAAGATCTTAAACAAGACCTTGTTTATAAAAGTCTCCTACAGAAATACATTAAATTGGAGCTATTAGGGTGGATTCTAATCTAATACAACAGCATCCATATCAGAGGGTGGCCTTTAGAGAAAGGAACATCCACACACAGGAATAAGGACCCTGTGATAATGAAAGAAGAGATTCCACTGGAGCATCTGAGTCAAAGGGCACTCAAGCTCTCCAGAGGACTTTCAGCTATACAAAGACATCTAGAACAGACTCATTTCCACAGACCACAAAAAGAAGTCACTGCTGAAACCCTGACTACTTCCACCTTGGACTTCTAACCTCAAGAACTATAAGACAAAAAAAAATTGTCCATTACCATACCCAGTTTATGGTACTTTGTTACAGTGACCATAGCAAATTAATACAGAGCTTTAAATATATCTTTACAGTAGATGCTGTCTATCTGTGCTTGTTTAAAAAAAATGGAAGCACAGTTTTCTCTATTTGAGAAACAAAAGCCAGAAGGGGGAAAGAAGAGAAAGTAAGAGAAGAGGAAGAGATGATTCTAGGTGATATGAGCTCTCAGGTCCTGTAATAGACTAGATGTCTTTGCTTAAGTATTACTTTCACTCACTCTGCCTGCCCTCTAATCCTAGTAACAGCATCTTTCATACTTAAAAGACAAAAGCTCATCTCCCAGAAGCCTAAGACTTCTGGGATTGTTTTCCCAGGCAGGCTAGATAGAGGAGAAAAGCTGCTGCCAAAACAGACAGGTAGATCATTGGAATAGAATTGAAGACCCAGAAATGAACCCACACACCTATGGTCACTTGATCTTTGACAAAGGACCTAAAACCATCCAGTGGAAAAAAAATACAGCATTTTCAACAAATGGTGCTGGCTCAACTGGCAGTTTTCATGTAGAAGAATGTGAATTGATCCATTCTTATCTTCTTGTACAAAGCTCAAGTCTAAGTGGATCAAGGAACTCCACATAACACCAGAGATACTAAAACTTATAGAGGAAACAGTGGGGAAAAGCTTCAAAGATATGGACACAAAGGAAAAATTCCTGAACAGAACAGCAAATGGCCTGTGCTGTAAGATTAAGAATCGACAAATAGGACCTCATAAAATTGCAAAGCTTCTGTAAGGCAAAAGACACCATCAATAAGAGAAAAAGGCCACCAACAGTTTGGGAAAGGATCTTTACCAATCCTAAATCTGATTGGGGACTAATATCCAATATACACAAAGAACTCAAGAAGCTGGACTCCAGAAAATTAAATAACCCCATTAAAAAGTGGGATACAGAGCTAAACAAAGAATTTTCAACTGAAGAATACCGAATGGCTGAGAAGCACCTGAAAACATGTTTATCATCCTTAATCATCAGGGAAATGCAAATCAAAACAGCCCTGAGATTCCACCTCACACCAGTCAGAATGGCTAAAATCAAAAACTCAGGTGACAGCAGATGCTGGTGAGGATGTGGAGAAAGAGGAACACTCCTCCATTGCTGGTGATCCCACTTGTACAACCACTCTGGAAATCAGTCTGGTGGTTCCTCAGAAAATTGGACATAGAACTCAAACACTTTCATTAGTCTTATAGCTAATGCTGTGAGTGGAGAACATTTACAGCCAAAATTTCAAGATAACATAAACTGAGCTGATACAGTATTTTCCCCAAGTCATTGAGAACACAAATGAGCAGGAGACCAAGGACCATGCAAAGAGAGAAATGGAGACTCTGGATGTCCTTGCCCCATCAGTCAGTCCATCCAAGAGAAAAGCAATAGAGAAGTCAGAAAGCATTCAGGGGGATATCCCCAGTAGGAAATACCTAGAGAAGAGCAGGCTGGACCCTGGTAGTCAGAAGTTGGGGGATATCCCCAGTAGGAAATACCTAGAGAAGAGCAGGCTGGACCCTGGGTAGTCAGAAGTTGGGGGATATCCCCAGTAGGAAATACCTAGAGAAGAGCAGGCTGGACCCTGGGTAGTCAGAAGTCGGGGGCTTTATTCTGTATTTGAGACAGCCAACCTAGAAATGATGTTCAAAATAAAGCAGAGCTAGGAGAAGCTGGACCCAGAGAGACTTGTTAAAAGGCTATTTGGGGAGTTCAGACAAAATATATAAAAGCAGAAAACAATGACTCATTTCAGAAGGGAGCAACACATCTTAGTTGCCAGTTGAACAAAAGGAGACAAAGGTGACTCTGGAGCACAAAGGTTAAAAACAACATGGGGTGGTGTTATTAACTCAGCAAATAAACCCCGGAGACTTGAAGTCCTAGGGGACCTTCCAGATTGTCTCTCACAGCTTCTTGCTGGCACTAGAAGGGTCATAAAATTGTTTGGAGTAGCCATAAAGCTTTATGGCAAAAAACTCTATTCATTGAATTAAGATTAAGAAAAGGAACTTTTTAAGGGGTCAGCATCTACAGCATACCACATCACTGTGGTACATCTATTGTTACCTAATTATAGCACAAATAATTACTGTGGCCTAGAAAACTATTCTGTGACCTGGAGTGAATTCTTTACACAAAGGAAACCTCAAATGGTTACCATTATAAGACATTATTAGAGGTATCCATAAATCAAACAAACTAATAAAGCATTGTTTTCAATAACATGAGTTACATTTTAACACAAGAAACTACACTGCAACTGCAAGCTAGACTGATGCCTGGGTAGACATTCAGTCAACCAATCAGAGAAAAAAAAAAAAAAAAGGAAGTTCAAAGGCAAGTGCTACCACCATCCAAAGGGGCCTCCATTCTTGTTCATCATGACTTAGAACTAAATACAGCATATAAACGAGTTTATGTTCTCTAGCACTTGGAACGGTGCCCTGAAGATTCAGTAAGTCAAGTCATCAGTAAATAGTTCACAACCGTGCATTCTGTCTTAGTCCAATTTCTACTGCTATAACAATATACCAGAGACTGAGTTACTTATAAAGTTCAAATTTTTATTGGGGTTTGTGGTTCCAGAGGCAGAGGAATCCAGGGGCAGAACACAGCTTCTGTAAAGAGCATCCTAGCACTGCACAGGGGTGAGAGAGAAAAGGCAGGTGCAGGCAAAGCAAGAGGTGTGCCCTTCATGTGACACAGCCTACTCTCAGGAAAACGAGCCCTGCAACAGCAGCGTTAGTCCAGCTTAACACTCCAGTTCATTTTTTGACAATGTAGAGCTAAGACTTCCTTGTGTAGCATAGCTGCTACTATCTTCCAGTCAACCCAGAATCCTCCGTGTCTTTCTCCTCAGATAAATCATGCATATCTTTTCTGCCTTCTCCCTTCAACATTCAAATGACCAAAAAAGCATCACTAATTTCATTGCCGATAAAACTGTTCAAATGAATGAGATTACTAACAAGAATGGAAGTACTATCTTTGTAAATGAGGAAAAATGTATTTGTCTCTAAGTAAAAAATAAATAACTCTAAGATATTAATTCACTAAAAAAATTAATATGCAGACAGAAAAAGAAACCTGCCTATGTACATAGGCTTTAAGGCATTATATTTATGTAATTTACCCACCATGTCCCTTCTCAAAGTTCTTCAGCATAATTTTGATGATAAGTCAAATAGCTATTAACTCTTGGGGAATATTGAGGGCATCAGATTCTTCTCTAACCCAGACAGACAGCTAAATACTCCTAGATGCATAGATAGATAGATAGATAGATAGATAGATAGATAGACCACAAACTTGTTTCTAATCAACTCAAGTTCTGCTAATATGACCCATAACATATATCTTAAAGGTTAAAATGAAATTAAGATTCCCTATTCCCTGGTCTTTAGGCTGCAGTGTGTCCATTAATCTCCCTTAAGTAGATTCTTCACAAGAAAATGCCAGGGCTAGGAAGTGGGAGTGGGTAGGTTGGGGAGCAGGAGGAGGTGGGAGGGAATAGGGGATTTTTGGAGGGGAAACTACAGAAGGGGATAATATTTGAAATGTAAATAAAGAAAAAATGTAAAAATAAAAAAGGTGGAAAAAAAGAAAAAAAAGTAAGGTGCTATAATGAGGAGAGATATTGGGCAGGTTTCATTTAAAGTAAGAAGTAACCATGACCAGTGAAAAAATGTTTACTATACAAATATAATAAAGAAGAGTGACCAAATACAAAAAGAAAGAAAAAGAAAAGAAAGGCACATAGACATCTACCAGGGAAATCTTATCCCACATTCAGCACAAATGTGGAAATGAAGAACCCTTTACATCAGTCATATGCCTCAACATTAATCAGAGAGGGACATAATAGACATTGCTCTCAGCAACTCTTTTAGACTCAAAATAATGATGAAAATGATGGGGCACAAGCTAACTATGAGCTCTGAGCAGGAAATATAAATAAGCTATGAAAAAAGGATGGTGTGATGTGTGCATAGAGATGATCCTTGATGCCATATTAATTTGTCAGGTTTCCCCAGTGCTATTCTCAAAAGGGTGGTTGTTAAGTGTTTCATATTAAATGGGTCAGACTCTTAAAACCTAATAAAAGATCTGGTCAGGCTTCAGACCAGACTGAGAAGCCAAGATTCTTATATAGAGTCTACATTTTCCAGACAGAATGGGCCCAGGCTTGTCACCCTGACTCTAAGAAGCAACCACCGTCTTTGCTCTGTTTTCTGGTTTCAAGAACTCTATGCAGCCAGCTACCTCCACACTGGCATACTATCCATCATCCCAGTTCTATAAATTTCTTTAAGGGATTACCGCACTCAACTCACTGAAAGGAAAGGCACAAACAAAGGTCAGGTCTCACCCATCTTCTTAGCCTATGTAATGTTTCTGAAGTTCCTGTAGGTAGAACAAGAGCTGGAACTTTCCAGGAAGAAAGCTAAGGACAGAGGACGAACATTGTACTCTGGGGTCCTCTGTCTGAAGGTCCCTTTAGATCTTTGAAGATTTTCTTTGACTACTTACCCTACCTCCTGCTTGATGAGATTTTATAGTGGACTTGGAAGCATGGTTCCAGCTCCCACAATTTATCAAAGAACACATAAACACAGAAGCATGTGTACACACACGTACACACACACATACACTGAAAAAAGAGTGAGAAACAAAGTAATAAGCTGTTTCTAAGGAAGGAAAGAGTCAACCAAAAGAAGCAGGCACTTGAGCAAGATATTCTGAGGAGCTATCCTGCTGAGCCTCATACATTGTATTAGCCTTAGTTTCAGACCACATTACAAAATAAGAACACACATATGCAGGATGCTAAGTTGAGAATTTGCACAAAATTTTGAAAGTTACCCAGAATACTTTAGATTTCATCATAAAAGATTCTCCCCTTGAATGAAGAAAGTATGGAGAATAGCCTGGAAACAGGACAGGATTAATGGAAAGAATTTAGAGGAAGATATTACTCTCCCACAAAGGGGGTACATTGACTTCACCCACATCATTATCATATCATCTCATTAGTTTGTTTATTTTATTTTTATGTGTACAGGTGTTTTGTCTGCATGTATATCTATGTACCACTTGTGTGCCCAGTGTTCACAAAGACCAAAAGAAGGCATCAGATCTCCCTGGAACTGGCCTTCCAGTTGTGAGCTACCATGTAAATACTGGGAATCAAATATGAGTCCCCTGGAAGAACAGCCAGAGCTCATAACTAATGAGCCATCTCTCCAGCCCCTCATACTATTATTTTGAAAACAGAAATGCAGGGCTGGTGAGATGGCTCAGCGGGTAAGAGCACCCAACAGCTTTTCCGAAGGTGATGAGTTCAAATCCCAGCAACCACATGGTGGCTTACAACCACCCGTAATGAGATCTGATGCCCTCCTCTGGTGCGTCTGAAGTCAGCTACAGCATACTTATGAAGAATAATAATAAATGAATCCTTGGACCGGAGAGACCAGCCAGAGTGAGCGAGGCTGTCCAGAGCGAGCAGGGTTGAGCGGAGAGAGCAGGGTTGACCGGAACAAGGGAAAAAAATTCAATTCCCAACAACCACATAAAGGCTCACAACCATTTGTTCAGCTACAGTGTAACCATAGACATAAAATAAATAAATAAATCTTAAATAAAAAAAAAATTTTAAAAAAAACCAGAAATGCAGGGTGAGCAAGCAGACTGCAGTAGCAACACAGCTTCTGAGACAGGCAGAAGGAGCACAGCTTCAGGGACAGACCCCAGTTACAGGCTCCAGACATCTGGGAACCTTCCCTGCCAGAGGAGAGGTGGCTGCCCAGGAGAGCTCTGGCCCCCCAGAGCAGGTGAGGAAGCCATCTTGTCTCCCTGGTCCCTCTGAGACCAGTCTGTGCAGATCAGCTCAGAGACTGGGGAGGGTGATCCAGCAGACTGCAGAAGCAACATAATTCTGGGACAGGCAGAAGCAACACAGCTTCTGGAACAGACCCCTATTTTAGGCTCCAGAAATCCCTGCACCTTCCCCGCCAGAGGAGAAGTGAGCAACTGGCAGGGCTCTGACCTCCAGAGCAGGGGAGGGAACCATCTTGTGTCTTGGGTCCCTCAGAGACCAGTCTGTGCAGGTGAGTTCACATACTGCAGAGGCAAACCATCTTCTGGGACAGGCCCTGTTTCAGGCCTTCATCCTTAGCCAGGAGGCAGGTCTGAACACCAGACCTCTGTGTACCTTCCTTGCAAGAAGAAAGCTTGCCTGAAGGGTGCTCTGACCACTGAGACTCAGAAGAGAGCTGGACTCCCAGGACAGCTGACAAAGGCTAACAGAATCATAGGAGGAACAGGCTTCAGCCAGAGACAACTATAAGAACTAACACCAGAGATTACCACATGGCAAAAGGCAAACATAAGAATCTTACTAACAGAAACCAAGACCGCTCACCATCAACAGAACCCAGCACGCCCAACTGAGCCAGGACTGGTTACTTCAACACACCCGAAAGCAGGATTCAGATTCAAAATCATATATCATGATGCTGGTAGAGGACTTTAAGAAGGGCATTAATAACTCACTTAAAGAAATATAGGAGAACATTGATAAACAGGTAGAAGCCCTTAAAGAATCACACACAAAAAAAGCGCTAAACAGGTAGAAGTCCTTAGAGAGGAAACACAAAAATCCCCTAAAGAATTAGATGAAAACATAACCAAACAGGTGTTGGAATTGAACAAAGCCATCCAAGACCTAAAAGGGAAGTAGAAACAATAAAAAGAACCCAAAGTGAGACAACTGGAAATAGAAAACCTAGGGAAGAAATCAGGAACCATAGATGAGAGCATCAGCAACAGAATACAAGAGATGGAAGAGAGGATCTCAGGTACAGAAGATTCCATAGAGCACATGGGTACAAGAATCAAAGAAAATGCAAAATGGAAAAATATGCTAATTCAAAACATCCAGGACATCCGGGACACAATGAGAAGACCAAACCTACAGATAATAGGGGTAGATGAAAATGAAGATTTTCAACTTAAAAGGCCAGCAAATATTATAGAAGAAAACGTCCTAAACCTAAAGAAAGAGATGCCCAGGAACATACAATAAGCCTACAGAACTCCAAATAGGCTGGACCAGAAAAGAAATGCCTCCCAACACATAATAATCAGAATAATAAATACACTAAATAAAGACAGAATATTAAAAGCAGTAAGGGAAAAAGGTCAAGAAACATATAAAGGCAGGCCCAGTAGAATTACACCAGATTTCTCACTAAAGACTATGAAAGCCAGAAGACTCTGGACAGATGTTATACAGACACTAAGAGAACACAAATGCCAACACAGGCTGCTATACCCAGCAAAACTCTCAATTACCATAGATGGAGAGAACAAAGTATTCCATGACAAAACCAAACTCACACAATATCTTTCCACAAATACAGCCCTTCAAAGGATAATAAAGGGAAAACACCAACACAAGGAAGGAAAATACACCCTAGAAAAAGCAAGAAAGTAATCTTTCAACAAACCTAAAAGAAGACAGCCGCAAGAACAGAATCCCAACTTTAACAACAAAAAATAACAGGAAGCAACAATTACTTTTCTTGAATTTCTCTTACCATCAATGGACTCAATTCCCCAATAAAAAGACATAGACTAATAGATTGGCTACACAAACAGGACCCAACATTTTGCTACTTACAGGAAACACACCTCAGGGAAAAAGACAGGCAGTACCTCAGAGTGAAAGGCTAGAAAACAATTTTCCAAACAAATGGTCTGAAGAAACAAGCTAGAGTAGCCATCCTAATATCAATTAAAATTGACTTTCAACCCAAAATTATCAAAAAAGATGAGAAGGGGCATTTCATACTCATCAAAGGTAAAATCTTGCGGGATGAACTCTCAATTCTGAGTATCTATGCTCCAAATGCAGGAGCAGCCAAATTCATTAAAAAAAAAAAAAAAAAACTTTAGTAAAGCTCAAAGCACACATTGCACCTCACACAATAATAGTGGGAGACATCACTCTCACCAATGGACAGATCCTGGAAACAGAAACTAAACAGAGACACATGGACACTAACAGAAGTTGTAAAACAAATGGATTTAATAGATATCTACAGAACATTTTATCCGAAAACAAAAGGATATACCTTCTTCCCAGCACCACATAGAACCTCCTCCAAAACCGACCATATAATTGGTCACAAAACAAGCCTCCACAGATACAAAAATATTGAAATTATTCTATACATCCTGCCAGATCACCACAGATTAAGGCTGATCTTCAATAACAGCATAAATAATAGAAAGCCAACATTCACATGGAAATTGAACAACACTCTACTCAATGATATCTTGGTCAAGGAAGAAATAAAGAAAGAAATTAAAGACTTTTTAAAGTTTAAGGGAAATGAAGACACAACATACCCAAACTTATAGGACACAATGAAAGCAGTCCTAAGAGGAAAACGCATAGCTCTGAGTGACTCCAAAAAGAAACTAGAGAGAGCATACACTAGCAGCCTGACATCACACCTACAAGCTCTAGAACTAAAGAAAGCAAATTCACCCAAGAGGAGTAGACTGAAGAAATAATGAAACTCAGGGCTGAAATCAACCAAATGGAACCAAAAAGAACTATTCAAAGAATCAACCAAACCAGCAGCTGGTTCTTTGAGAAAATCAACAAGATAGATAAAGCCTTAGCCAGACTAACCAGAGGGCACAGGGACAGTATTCTAATTAACAAAATCAGAAATGAAAAAGGAGACATAACAACAGATCCTGAGGAAATCCAAAACATCATCAGATCTTACTACAAAAGCCTATACTCGGTAAAACTGGAAAACCTGGATGAAATGGACAACTTCCTAGACAGATACCAGGTACCAAAGTTAAATCAGGATCAGATTAACGATCTAAACAGTCCCATTTCCCCTAAAGAAATAGAAGCAGTCATTAATAGTCTCCCAACCAAAAAAGAAAAGCCCAGGACCAGATGGGTTTAGTGCAGAGTTCTATCAGACCTTCAAAGAAGACCTAATTCCAACTCTACTCAAACTATTCCATAAAATAGAAACAGAAGGTACTCTACCCAATTCATTCCATGAAGCCACAATTACTCTGATACCTAACCCACACAAAGATCCAACAAAGAAAGAGTACTTATTCAATAAAATCCTTGCAAACCAAATCCAAGAACACATCAAAATGATCATCTACCATGACCAAGTAGGCTTCATCCCAGAGATGCAGGCATGATTTAATATATGGAAATCCATCAACGTAATGCACTATATAAACAAACTCAAGTACAAAAACCACATGATGCTGAGAAAGCATTTGACAAAATATAACACACATTTATGATAAAATATCATGAAAATATCAGGAATTCAAGGCCCATATTTAAATATAATAAAAGTACTATACAGCAAACCAGTACCCAACAACAAATTAAATGGAGAGAAACTCAAAGCAATCCCACTAAAATCAGGAACTAGACAAGGCTGCCCACTTTTCCCTACCTATTCAATACAGTACTTGAATTCCTGGCCAGAGCAATTTGACAACAAAAGGAGATCAAGGGGATACAAATTGGAAAGGAAGAAGTCAAAATACCACTATTTGCAAATGATATGATAGTATATATAGATGACCTCAAAAAGTCCACCAGAGAACTCCTAAACATTGAAAAACAGCTTCCTTGCAGTAGCTGGATATAAAATTAACTCAAACAAATCAATGGCCTTTCTCTACAAAAGGATAAACAGGATGAGAAAGAAATTAGGGAAACAACACCCTTCACAATAGTCACAAAAAATATAAAATACCTTGGTGTGACTCTACTTAAGGAAGTGAAAGATCTGTATGACAAGAACTTCAAGTCTCTGAAGAAAGAAATTGAAGAAGATCTCAGAAGATGGATAGATCTCCCATGCTCATGTACTGGCAGGATTAATATAGTCAAAATGGCTAATGTGCCGAAAGCAATCTACAGATTCAATGCAATCCCCATCAAAATTCCAACTCAATTCTTCACTGACTTAGAACGGGCAATTTGGAAATATATCTGGAGTAATAAAAAATCTAGGATAGCAAAAACTATCCTCAACAACAAAAGAACCTCTGGAGGAATCACCTTCCCTGACCTCAAGCTGTACTACAGAGCAATTGTGATAAAAACTGCATGGTACTGGTACAGCAACAGACAGGTAGATCAATGGAATAGAATTGAAGACCCAGAAATGAACCCACACTCCTATGGTCACTTGACCTTTGACAAGGGAGCTAAAACCATCCAGTGGAAAAAAAGATAGCATTTTGAACAAATGGTGCTGTCACAACTGCTGGTTATCATTTAGAAGAATGCAAATTGATCCATTCTTATCTCCTTGTACAAAGCTCAAGTCTAAGTGGATCAAAAAGCTCCATATAAAACCAGAGACACTGAAACTTATAGAAGAGAATGTGGGGAAAAGCCTCGAAGATATGGGCACTGGGGAAAAATTCCTAAACAAAACAGCAATGGCTTGTGCTGTAAGATCAAGAATTGACAAATGGGACCTTATAAAATTGCAAAGCTTCTGTAAGGCAAAAGACACTGTCAATAAGGCAGAAAGACCACCAACAGTATGAGAAAGGATTTTTACCAATCCTAAATCTGATAGGGGACTAATATCCAATATATACAAAGAGCTCAAGATGCTGAACTCGAGAAATTCAAATAACCCCATTAAAAAATGGGCTACAGAACTAAACAAAGAATTTTCAAATGAGGAATACCAAATGGCTGAGAAGCGCCTGAAAAAATGTTCAACATCCTTAATCATCAGGGAAATGCAAATCAAAACAACCTTGAGATTCTACCTCACAGCAGTCAGAATGGCTAAGATCAAAAATTCAGGTGACAGGAGATGCTGGCAAGGATGTGGAAAAAGAGGAACACTCCTCCATTGTTGGTGGGATAGCAAGCTGGTACAACCACTCTGGAAATCAGTCTGGCGGTTCCACAGAAATCTGGACATAGTACTACCAATTGATCCACCAATACCTCTCCTGGGCATATACCCAGAAGATGTTCCAACTGGTAACAAGGACACATGCTCCACTACATTCATAGAAGCCTTATTTATAATAGCCAGAAGCTGGAAAGAACCCAGATATCCCTCAACAGAGGAATGGATACAGAAATTATGGTACATTTACACAATGGAGTACTACTCAGCTATTAAAATCAATGAAATTATGAAATTCTTGGGCAAATGGGTGTATCTGGAGGATATCATCCTTAGTGAGGTAACCCATTCACAAAAGAAGTCACTTGATATGCACTCACTGATAAGTGGATATTACCCCTGAAACTTAGAATACCTAAGATACAATTTGCAAAACACAAGAAAATTAAGAGGTACAAAGACCAAAGTGTGGATACTTCATTCCTCCTTAGAATAATGAACAAAACACCCATGGAAGGAGTTACAGAGACAAAGTTTGGAGCTAAGACGAAAGGATGGACCATCCAGAGACTATCCCACCCAGGGATCCATCCCATAATCAGCCACCAAACCCAGATTCTATTGCATATGCCAGTAAGATTTTTCTGAAAGGACCCTGATATAGCTTTCTCGAGTGAGGCTATGCCAGTGCCTGGCAAATACAGAAGTGGATGCTCAGAGTCATCTACAGGATGGAACACAGGGCTCCAATGGAGGACCTAGAGAAAGTACCCAAGGAGCTGAAGGGGTCTCCAACCTTATAGGGGGAACTACAATATGAACTAACCAGTACCCCCAGAGCTCATGACTCTAGTTGCATATGTAGCAGAAGATGGCCTAGTCAGCCATCATTGGGAAGAGAGGACTTTGGTCTTGCAAACTTTATATGCCCCAGTACAGGGAAACGCCAGGGCCAAGAAGTGGGAGTGGGTGGGTAGGGCAGTAGGGCGGGGGGGGGAGGGTATAGGGTACTTTCGGGATAGCATTTGAAATGTAAATAAAGTATCTAATAAAAAATGAAAAAAATGAAAAAAAAACAGAAATGCTCTCAATTTTTTTATCTATATTTCTTCTCCTATAAACAAACTATCACAAAAAGACAACATCCTCCACATGATTTTAAAATTAAAAAGCCCCTTTGATGCTTTCCAATTATGTGGAAATAACAAGATAAATCAGACACCATGGATTGTATTAACTTGAGCCAGTCAGACACACGATAGAGCTAGAAAGGCACAACCCTCATGCTTTGGACTGTTCAAGTCTCATTATGAGCATAAACTCATAATTCCCAGTCTAATAGCAGCCCTGATGGGGAGTAATGAATGTCAAGCCAAAAGCAATACCACATTTTCAGTAAGAGGTATCACATTCATTTTTGCAGGATTAAGAACTGGTTTTGATTAATCAAATCAAACATAAACATAGCAACAGAGAGAGGTGGAAGGCAAGTCTCATGGTATGAAAATAGTCTAACATTAGTGACAGAATCTCCATCCTCATCCTCCAGCACTGCCCCGACTCAGTGAGAACCAAAGCCAGAGATCGAGCTGTGGCGATGAAGTAAATGCTTCTGACAGTTCATTGAAACAGGAACCGTGCTTCCTGGAGAGGCTTTTCTCTACTTCAAATCATTTCAGGGACCTCTGATTAATCTCCTAAATTGATCTTTACTAATCCTGAAATAGTGAATGAGTAGCCCTCAAGAAGATATTATAGAAGAGCAAAAACAAATTCATTTTGACAATGATCTGCTTCATAAGCCAAGTCAGCTTTCTCAAAAAATAGGAGTCAAAGTCCTGAAAACGCATCTGTCTCCCCGGAAGGAAGGCTTAGCATTCTTCTCTTGTTGAAAAAAAAGAGGCAGCCTGGCGGGTCTCACTGTTTAAAAAGAATGAATGTCGAGTCTCTGATAAATGTACTTTATATTAAATTTTTTTCAGAAAAATATTTAGCATAGGAATTAATTTTATAACTGAAGTGTTATGTTGAAAGAGACCCAGCTAATCAGAGAAGGGCTGACTATTAGATGATCTGTGCAATGCTTTGATCCATGTATGCAGTGCCTAGCACAATTCAGCTAACTGTATATATTTATCAGCTCACACATTTAGGGTTTGAGGGTGGCAACAGGATTATTTCCATCCAGTCCCTCCCTTACCACCCACCACCAGGTCTTCCAGGCAATCATCTTCCTCAGCAAGCAGGAGCATCTCATTATTCAATTACTAGTTACCCCACTATAAACAAACACAAAGCTTCAAAATATTGTAGTGTTTGGCTCCAATTATTTTTTCATGCGTTTTTATTTGGCAGAAACCTGTGAAAAGCAGATGGAGAAAAAGGCTGGTTAAAAACAAAAAAACAACACACTTACAGTCTTTATAAAATCTGAACAGTTTTGCATGCAAATATTTAGTCTGTTTTAGTAGATACAATGAATATTCAATAAGCATAGCCAGGAAAAAAAACAAATCTGATACAGACAAACACCAAGCGATATCTGTTCCCAAACAAGCTGTTCTCTGAAGATGTAAAACTTCCCCAGCCTCCGAGAGACAGGGCTTTGGAAAATGAAACTCATCAAGTGTTTTCAGGGTGCACTCACTTATACATTTCTCCTTAGTGGAAAGATGAAGACAAGATTTTTACAGCTTGCAGAATTTCAAACTCTACCTAGAAGAGACAATATATGTCTACTAAATCTGATAGCTTTTTCTAATGGATGATATTTTCAAAGATGCTCTTATAAACCAAGATCTTCCCATCGATTTTTGACAATGATGGACCCACCCCATGGTTCATCACAGCAATTAAAATTCATGGTATACAAGAAAAAATTTAATCCAGATATTACCTCATTTTCAGAACTATGATATTTAGTTAAATGAAGCAGAAACACTTCCATTCAATGAAAAGAAAAAAAATCCACATAATGTAAAATCGTATTTTTAGAATTATGTTACTTTAACATGCTAATCAAGGTAAAAATAATAAATATCAAAAAAGTTAAACTCATTTCAAAATCCTCCCAAACCTCTTGCTAATTGCATGTGACACATCTTTAACTGTAAGGTTTACTACAAACACCTTGATTTATAAAGAGTTCTGAATATATCAGGAAACTTCAGATTACCTTATAGTAGGCATAACAGATGAATATTCAATTTTGCCAACGAAACATTTGAAACGTGTAGCCTGTGTGCATATACACATATGTATATACTCATACATAATCAATAATACTGGAAAGTATGAGGTTTTAACCTACTTACAAGCTAGAGGTGAGTCTACAGTAGTTCTGTGGATTCTGGAAGAAGAGATGAAGTCCCGAGACCTGAAAAAAATGGACTTCATTACTCAAAGCACAGTCAGTTTGAGCTTTGCATTTACATTTGTCCTTTTGCCTCAAATAATCATCAAATAGCCAAGGTGGTGGCATGCACACAGTGGGTTTGCCCTATCTCCAAAGAGCATTAAGGAAACCCAATCGTTCAAAATAAGCAGCAAATTAAACTCAACCTTTACCCCAAAAAGAAATATTGCCTTTATCATAGCAGATAATAAACTACCATTTTGTCTGTCTTCAAGGCTGCCCAGTCTAAAACATCATTAAAAAGACTATTTGCAGTAAAAAACAAAGTCAATGATTTTTGGCAATAAGCATACAGAATACAAGCAAGCAACAGAGAAATCTCTCAACATATGTTGTTGTACGCAACCTATTGTTTGTACTAAGTGCCATTTTGCTTTAAAAACCTCTCTTTTTTTTTCAATTTTTTATTAGATATTTTCTTAATTTACATTTCAAATGCTATCCCGAAAGTTCCCTCCCCTGCCCACCCACTCCCACTTCTTGGCCCTGGCGTTCCCCTGTATTGGGGCATATAAAGATTGCAATACCTCTCTTTAAATGTTCTAATCTAAAAGGACTTCAATGTCATCTCTTTCTATTGTGCAAACATGCTTACTCCCCCAGGATCTGCTGTTAATAATTCTGAGAACCCTTAGGACCTAGTCAATGCAAAGGCTAAGCCTATTTGTTCTCTTATCTTCCCTGAGCCATGTAAAAAAAAAAAAAAGATAAAGTCATATTCTGTCTTAGAAGGTAAGTGTTCTAGATTACATTGAATGTTAGTTTTCTGTTGTTGCCTTAACAAATGACTTGAAAAAATAAAAGTTTAAACAAATATGCATTGACCATATCATAGTCTAGGCAAGTCAAAAATCTGGGCACCAAATAGCTCAATTAGATTTTAGTGGTTTCATTTCCTACTGAATGTTCTGGGAAAGGAACATCTTCCAAGCTCCTTCATGGAAGTCACAGAAAAGTGCCCTCTCACGCTCTATATGGCCTTCTGCTTTAGCAATATTATATTGGACGTTATATTGAATCTCTCTTACTCATCAAATCTCTAATTTCTGTTCCTGCATCCTCTCATTTTAAACGTTCATGAAATTATATTGAATCCACTTAAAGAAAGTAGGTTGGCATGTCCATTTTAGTGCCAGTTGGTTGACAGGTTAAGTTGATTATGTTTGCAAAGGCTATATTGAGATTGTCCTGTAAGAAAACATACTCCTTGTCTTGGAGTCTCTCAGTTTTGCATTATGCGCAGGATGATCTTGTGAGTCATAAATCTGTCTACACACTCTGCTGCACAAAGTGTGGTCTTTGGGCCAGCAAGACTGGCATCATCTGTGAATGTATTTATTACACATGCAGACTCCGACTCCATAAACAGTGACTCCAAACTTACATTTTAACAAGATCCTTGATGATCCAAACACGCATGGAAGCCTGAGAATCACAGATCATCTGAAACATACAGCACAACACTATATTTGAAACAGTCAAAATTTATATACTCAAAAATATCCTGCCATTTCTCCTAGCTAACAGCACATATACCAGCCTGTACTTGAAAGACTCAAGAAGTGGAATTACAGAGCTATTGGTTACCACCAAGGTATGTGTGCCATTACTACACAATTAGGATTGCTCTGCTATGTTGATCTTTGTTGTAGTTCATCAACATCAAAGTCATATACACATACATACAAACACACACATACGTAGATATGTGGGTATGTGTGTGTATATATGTGTACATATGTATATGCGAGCGTGTGTGTGTGTGTGTGTGTGTGTGTGTGTGTGTGTGTGTGTAATAACAATTCAATCAACAGAGGCCATGAATTTGAAAGAGAGCAAGAAAGTGCAAGGGAGAAAATGAAAGGGGAAAATAAGTAATATAAATACATTTTAGTTTTAATAATTAAAAAGAAAAATATATATAATAAAAATATAAAAACATAAAATTTTTAGCTAATAGTATTATAGTGCCACAAACTTTAAAATATAGAAATCTATAAACAACAAATAATGCCATTAATTTATGTGTGCCTAAATTTTATGTCACATCACAATTATATCTAATATATATTACATATTGTATATAATATTCACATACAAACTATGTAGACTAAATAAGAAAACATACCGTGATCCCCATTATATGTATTAGAAAACTTAGATATAAATATATTAGGTTACTTTCTTTTGATAATACATAAGAGAGGAAGCAGACTCAAAGATTCCTGCCATGCAATTACAGTGAGATCTGTGGTTTAAAAAAATCTAATTCACAAATTGTTTTTTTAAACAATAAATTTAATAAATAAAATAGACAGGGCATGTTTTTCAAACTTTATTCTATAGTACACAAGGGAGGGAAAGATATATTTACAGAACAAATAAGGTAGTTAACCTTCCACATATCCTGAATGTTAAAGAAATGTATACAGTTCTCTGCATAATAAGAAATACTCTCCAGAGCAAATGTATCTTTAAAATGTTCTGTAGCTTAAAAATATATTATGGTTCAAGAAAAATTATTAGTCTGAAATGTTTCTTCTGTGACACATATAAAATTACACTGTTGATGTAAACAGAATCTGTAGAGAGATTTTTACCAGAAAGTCAAGGAAATAGCATTAACCTTTAAGCAAAAAGAGGTTAGTATAGACAAATGAAGCAAACATTGAGCCTTTGTATCAGGGATACTGGCTCCCTATATCTTCTGAGGTGAATGTGATTCATTAACCATTAAATCCCATTAGATGCTTTGGGAACAAACACTGTACAGAGATATTTCAAGATGCCTTCTAAGCAGTCCAAAATGTATATCACAAGGTTCCTGAGCTTTAACTCAGAGATTATATTTGGGGATGAGGGAAAGGTAAACATTTCTATTGGTTTGCTAAGAGAGAGAAAGAGATCAAGAAAATGATTCATCGATTAGTATCAGAGCCTTCATCAAATGAACCCCCAACTTCTAAGTCTTACCATAGGATGTCATACAGGGGATGAACTCTCATTCATATTCTGGTGCTTTAATAGGGGAACAGACACATTAGCACTTTTCTAACCATCATTTTTTAAATTTTTTTACTTATTCACTTTACATCCTGCTCACTGCACCCCCCCAGTCATCCACTCCCACAATCCTTCCCTCATCCCCCCACCCCTTCTCCTCTGAGTGGATGGGATCCTCTCTAGGTATCCCCTTACCCTGGTACTTCAAGTCTCTGCAAGGCTAGGTGCTTCCCCTCCTACTGAGGCCAGACAAGGCAGCCCAGCTAAAAAAAACATATCCCCTTATAGGCAACAGCTTTTGGGATAGCCTCCACTCCAGTTGTTCTCTTCTCTGTGCATCTTAACAACTTTGATTAACTCAGATACTTGAATTTCCACTGATGGACAACATTTCTACTAATCATTTACTCCCATGTCTCCAAATATAAGGTAAAAAAATTATAGTAACTTAAACAATAAGAATGCCTACTATTTGCTGTTGGCTTGATCATTTCATGTAAAACATTATTTTGTTATGACAGTAAAGGAGCCATTGAAGAAAAGTTTAGGAATCTAAACTACTCATATTATATTGTCAGTCATGGATCTTCTTCTCAGAGAACATCAAGTTGGGGGCCATTTATACTGAAAACCGCGTTCATACAAGCTGAGGAGATCAAAAAAAAAAAAAGAAAAATAAAAGACCATGGCAAGTTTGGGTTTACACCAAAAGAAAAAAAATTAATGTTATTGTATTTGAATAGGGGCTTGAAAGACTAAGAGAGAAAGAGAGAGAGAAAGAGAGAGAGAGAGAGAGAGAGAGAAAGGGAGGAAGGGAGGAAGGGAGAAAGGAAGGAAGGAAGGGAGGAAGGAAGGAAGGAAGGAAGGAAGGAAGGAAGGAAGGAAGGAAGGAAATGAAGGAAAGAAGGAAAGAAGAAAGGAAGGGGAAGAGGTTATTCAAAGAAAGCAAACAAAAAGATAGCAAAAATATGATTTTATATTTATAAATATTCAATAAAATTACTCCAAGATATTATATTGTCAAGTTTACACAATAGTTACTGAACACATGCAAGCAACCAGTGCAACATAGCATACAGACATAAGGGCAGAAATCAAATCATTTCAGTAGGTGCTAAAAAGCCTCTGATAAGTTCAATATCCCTGAAGAAATTAGACATAGAATAAGAACTATACTTCAGCATAATGAAAGCTACATAGTAGAAACCAATAGCCAAAGTTCCACTAAATAGGTACAAAAAAAATTAAAGCTATTTCCTGTAAAATCAGAAGGAAGACAATAGTGCCCACTGTCTCTGTGCTATTTGTTAACTGAACTGAAACTCATTATGTTATGTAAAATAAGACGAGATTCAGAAAAAATAAATGCTGTTATTTTGTATCTTATATGTAAAACCTAGATTAAATTTCTGTGAGGGAGAGAGAAGTGGAGAAAAGACCATGAGCAAGGAGAAAAGGATTTTAAAGAAGAAAATGAGGAGTGAGAAATGGAATGCACATGCCCTATGGAATAGTATCTTCCAGACATGATTTGGTCATTGCCACCCAGAATTCCCAGCAGCTGCACAAAACTACACAATGCCCCCTATTGCATCCATGTTAGCATGGCCATTGTCATGGCAATTGTCCAGGTCTTGATTATGTTATATGCAGCCAGTTCTAGGAGAGGTTGTTTCATAGTCAACTTCTTGGAATTCTGGCTCTCACAGTCTTTCTAAACGCACACTCCCCCCATCCTGTGATGTCCCCTGAGTCAGAGATGCATGACTTGTGACATAGATGTATATACTGGGTCTGGGCTCCCTAAAACCTTTGCTTTGTACCCAACTTTAGATTTCTGTGATGGTCGCCACTTGCTGTAAAGAGAAGTTTCAAAGGATTCCAAGCAGCTTCCAACTGCTGCAAGAGAAAGAATCAGTTCTTCAGGAATGAGTGCTCTTGGTGGTGATATAATACAAAATGGTCAGCTCTAAAACTACCAGCACATTAACACCAAAAATGGATTCAACACATTGTATTTTTTTACATGCTCAACTCCCTGGGGAAAGTTCATACATTAATGTAACACAAAACCAGAAGGGGGCCAGCAAAAGGAAGTCCAGGGAAGGATAAAGTCAGAGGAGGATAAATTAATAGCATAGTATATAGAGATAAGTATAAAATGATGTAATGAAAAACATTATTTTGTATGCTAGCTTTAAAAATTAATAAAAAGAAAAATGAGAGTAAATGAACTGCACCTTAGACCAAGTGGATTTAACAGATGTCTATAGTGCATTCCTTCCGATGGTTGCTTACGAGATGTGCTTTTCACCAGCACATGGAACAATTCCCATAGTAGATTACATAATATACTTCAAAACAAATCACAGGGAACATATTGAATCTTGTCTAACCACAAATCTGTACAACTAGAAATTATTAAGAACAAAACTTTGAAGATTATAAAAGACATGGAAATTATCCAACTCACTTCTGACTGACCAATGAATCCAGAAAGCAAGAGGGGAATTGTAAAAAGACTGGAAACAAATCAAAATGGATACAGCACACCAAAATTTATGGGGTACCTCAAAATCAGTCTTATAGTTTACAAAAAAAATAATTTTAAAAGAGGAAATTTTCTAGAAATCAAGACCAACATTAAACTGTAGGGAAAAGTCCAACAAACCCTGATGCATGTCCAGGAGCTAGAAAAACACCTCAAAGCCAGTTCAAGGTTATAAAAAGGAAATAATAAATATTAGAAAAGGCATAAAGGAAATAGAGACTGTTAAACAATGCAAAATACAAAGAAAAGATCTGGCTGTTCAAAGAAAATAGATTCCTAGGTCCACTTAAAAAGGGAGAAAGAAGACTCAATGTTAAAACTCCAAGATGAAAGGGGGAGTGTTATAACTGACACCACAGAAATACAACATACCATTAGAGATTACCATGAGCAACTATGTGCCAACAAGCTTGATAACCTAGAAGAAGCAGACAAATGCATCTTTCCTACACTGAGGCATAAAGAAATAGAAAACCTGAACATACCTATAGCAAATAATAAAGTACCATCAGTATTTTTTTAATTACTAAAGATTTTTAAAGCTCTCTGAAAGGGAGAGTCAGTCTCCTTTCAGAATGTGGCCAGTGGTAAGTTGTACATACCTAGTGGACGACCACATACACACATGCACATATGGACAACACTAGCTGGACTCAAGGAGTTATCAATAGCAACAGAGCAAAGAGGATGTGAAGTTGGGAAGGGCATCCAGTGTGGAGCACCAAGAGGAGCTGGACAGAAGGGATGGTAAGTGAATTTGATCAAAATGCACTATAAGAACTTATGAACATTTCAAAAAATAAAAGTAATTATTTTCAAAACCCAACCAAGTCAATGTCAAGAATAAAACAGTCTCACCATTAACTTTAACCAAAAAATGCAATAAACTAACGTTAGTCTTCCAAAAAATAGAAAAGGAAAAGATATATCCAAACACATTCTACAATGCCAGTATACCTCAGTCTTAAAGGACGAAATGAGAACACAGCAAAAGTAGCAAACTATGACTTTGAAAACAAAGATGCAAAAATCCTCAGCAAAATATTAGCAATCCAAATCCAACAACAGAGTAAAGCAACATTCACCAAGTAGGACTCACCCCACTGCAGGATAATTGAAGAAAGGCAATTCAACAAGCATGATGCACCTTACCAACAGAGTTAAGGTCATTGCTTTAGTGTCACCGAAGGCTGAGAGAATATTCTGGGGAAGCCAACCAAAATGTCATGTTAGAGTTGGATAGGGCTGGAGAGTTCTGGTGTACTACTGCAGAGAAGAATGTCTATAGGTAATGTAATATACATGTTTGAAAGCTGGAAGAACAGATTTTGGATGTTTTCATGATGAATATAAATGAGCAAAGAGATGAATGTGTTTAAATATCAAACAATGTATATGCATTCATCAAAACATCTTATCATTATGTGTAATTTGTATGTTTTAGGTATCACCAAAAATACATTTAATTATTTCAAAAGAAATGTATGTTCCTATAAGGTAAAGGCAAAAGAAGCCAGTGGAGGAAACAGAAACATTTGGAAAGGGGAAGAGAGGACATAGTTGTCTGTCACTTGTGAGGTGAAGAGGTTAAGGACTGCAAGATGGATCAGAAAGTAAATGTTTCTAATATGCACAACCTAAGTTCCACCAACAGAGACCACATGGGGGCGGGGGGAGAACCTACTCTAACCAGCTCTCTTGGCTTGCACATACATGTCATGGCATGTGCACACTTGCACACATACACAGTATACATGCAGTGGAGGAGAGAATAATAAAAAAATTTTAAAGACAAATTTAGAAAGAACATACTTAACAGTTACAAGTGTCTACAGTGTACAAGGATACTAGGGCAAGAAAAGGATTGTGCAGTCCAAACCAGAAAGTTATTGGTGACTAGAATGGAAATATTTTTCATAAATTATGGGTAAGTTCCGTAGATAGCTGGTAGTGGTGTCATCAGATACTAGAACATTCCAAAGTACAATTTATTCCATCTCACTACATACTGTTTTGATTTTCCACTTGAAACTGTGGTAGCATAATAATAAGAAAAGATAAAAACAGTCCACTTAAAGTTTTGGATTCTTAATAATGAATAGTACATAAGATAGGGTACTTATAATTGGACACAGAATCAAGACAAGGTATTCTAGAAATAGAGGGTCCTAGGCACAGTCATAAGCCACAGGAAAGTAAGTAGCCAGCGAATCAAAAGACTGAAAATTTGACAGTCAAAAAGGGAATTATTGAAGGTACAAGTTCCAGAGAAAGGCAGAAAAAGTTGGGATCAATAGCACAAGTGGATGGGATGGGGTGAAGGGCCTCTTTTAAATAGCAGTAAGTTTCAAACACAGATAATGATGGAGACATTTTCCAGGAGAGGAAATTGGGGAGTGGAAACGACGCTTCATGTAAAGTCACTAAAGCATGCATGGCAGAGGATCGAGAGTGTTTGATTGTTCTGTTTGACTGGCTTTCAGTAAATAGCAGCAGAATGAATTCTATGCACTCAGTCCTACCAAGTGATGGAGCAAGTATGCTCATCTCATATAGACAGAGTTAGCAAGCATGGTGCTGCAGCTTAAAAGGAACTTGGAGAGTCCTACAACATGCAATACCAAGTCAAATGAGAGCCAGAGGACACAAAAACAGAAAACATCCACACAGGCAGAGTGATGCCCTTGCATGTAAACTTCATCATATCCCTTTGCAACCCCTCTTTAGTGAGGAAGCTCTCCCGAAGCCTTGGGGAAAGACAAAGAGACTACTATATGTTTAGGCTCCACCAAAGGGCTTACATGAAAGCTTGATGCATCTTACCCCAACCCCGGCAGCCAGAATTCCCTTCCTCTACATCCAGGTCATCTTTAGAATTCTATCGTAGGGTTTTTAAAAATAACCTATGAATTTTATATGTTACTATATACAGGACATAAAGATCAGACAAAAAAATGAGACAGAAGCCCTGTTTACTGTATTCTCATTCACTCTGTTGAACAAAAATTTGGCCAAGAATGAAAGCATAATTAAGAGCTATTTTCTTCAAGAAGATTCTGTATCCTGTCTCTCTGATCAGAATCTAGAATAACATGGCCCTTGACCCCCAACTCTGTACTCAAAACATACATGGCAATGCCCTCGTGGCTACAGTTCTTCTCTGGGTACCTTTATCTCGTGCCTGTTCCACAATTTAATCGTTTTCTATTGTTGTATGATATTGTTTATTTTATTCTTCAGTACAACTCCAACCACACACACACACACACACACACACACACACACACACACACACACACAGAAATAAAATATATAAGGGAATCTTTTTATCTATTCGTTACATTCTCTGGTCAGTAGACCAGTATTCCTGCATAAATTGCTGCCTCTTTATGCAAAGACATAATAAAGCTGTTTTTAAGCTTTCTTCAACAACAGTGAATTCTTTGCCAAAAGAAGTAAAGAAAGAGCAATTGGAAGAACTCTCTGTGGATTGTGGCTGGAACTCTAGAGAGTTCTTCAATGCTAACAGCCCATAGCAAGCGAGGATTAGGTCAATAAAAGAAGAGGATAGAGCTTGGGTAATGGCCATGCGGCAGGAACTGTTGACACCACCTCACTCTTAAGGTGGCTGTGCTGGGGTGGCAAGGCAGGGGTATCATGTCATGTGCTTCATGTTAAAGACAGCACTGCCTGCCTGTATGAAGAGGCATGGTTTTCCCCTCTATATGTTTTGATCACTACTCAAATCCACAACCACTGAACTAAAGCATCGTCATCACCTGTCAGTCCATGTCCATCACTGTGTGACCTGAGGAGACGAGGATGAAGCGGTGCATCTACCTAGAGCATCTGCACACACTAGATTTGTTGAGATGCACTTAGGAGCACCCATCTACCTTCTGAGCCTCCAGCATAATGACCGGTTCATATCATAGCCAACAACATTTCTATTTCAAGGACCCATTTTAATCATTAATTTCTTAAAATAGCATCCAAAATAATAGGTTTTGTTATGGTATTTCCATGCATATATTTTCTTTTTTTCTCTCTTTATTAGATATTTTCTTCATTTACATTTCAAGTGTTATCCAGAAATTTCCCCATACCCTCCCCCATCCCCGCCCTGCTCCCCTACTCACCCCCTCCCACATAATGGCCCTGGCGTTCCCCTGTACTGGGGCATATAAAGTCTGCATGACCAAGGGGCCTCTCCTCCCAATGATGGCCAACTAGGCCATCTTCTTCTTAGTGACGCCCCTTATCCACTTCCTCCTCTGTCCTCCCTTTCCCTCTCTAACTGGTCCCCTTCATCCCCAACAGCTCCCTTTCTACTTTCTTTTTTTTAATAGATATTTGCTTCATTTACATTTCAAATGCTATCCCAAAAGTCCTCCCCCCGCCCTGTTCCCCTACCCACTCATTCCCACTTCTTGGCCCTGGTGTTCCCCTGTATTGGGGCATATAAAGTTTGCCAGACCAAGGGCTCTCTCTTTCCAATAATGGCCAACTAGGCCATCTTCTACTACTTATGCAGCTAGAAACACGAGCTCTAGGAGTACTGATTAGTTCATATTGTTATTCCACCTATATGGTTGTAACCCCTTCAGCTCTTGGGTACTTTCACTAGCTCCTATATTGGGGAACCTGTGTTCTATCCTATAGATGACTGTGAGCATCCGCTTCTGTATTTGCCAGTCACTGGTAAAGCCTCCCAGGAGACAGCTATATCAGGGTCCTTTCATCAATACCTTGCTGGCATATGCAATAGTGTCTGCATTTGGTGGCTGATTATTGGATGGACCCCTGGGTGGGGCAGTCTCTGGATGGTCCGTCCTTTCATCTTAGCTCCAATTTTTGTCTCTGCAACTCTCCTTGGATATATTATTGCCTATTCTAGGGAGGAATGAAGTATCCATGCGTTGGTCTTCCTTTTTTATTTTCTTGTGTTTTGGAAGTTGTATCTTGGGCATTATAGGTTTCTGGGCTAATATCCACTTATCAGGGAGTGCATATCAAGTGACTTCTTTTGTAATTGGATTGCCTCACGCAGGATGATATCCTCCAGATATATCCATTTGCCCAAGAATTTCATAAACTCATTGTTTTTAATAGCTGAGTAGTACTGCATTGTGTAAATGTACCATATTTTCTGTATCCATTCCTCTATTGAGGGACATCTGGGTTCTTTCCAGATTCTGGCTATTATAAATAGGGCTGCTATGAACATAGTAGAGCATGTGTTCTTATTACCAGTTGGAACATCTTCTGGGTATATGCCCAGGAGAGGTATTGCTAGATCTAGCAATAGTGCTATGTCCAGTTTTATAAGGAACCACCAGACTGATTTCCAGGGTGGTTGTACCAGCTTACAATCCCACAATCAATGGAGAAGTGTTCCTCTTTCTACACATCCTCACCAGAATCTGCTGTCACCTGAATTTTTGATCCTAGCCATTCTGACTGGTATGAAGAGGAATCTCAGGGTTGTTTTGATTTACATTTCTCTGATAATTTAGGATGTTGAACATTTTTTCAAGTGCTTCTCAGCCATTCAGAATTTCTCAGTTGAGATCTTTGTTTAGTCTTTCTGAACCTAGTCTACTTTACTAATGATTTATTTTCTATTCATTTTCTTGTAAATGTTATGACTTCATTTTTCTTTATTGCTAAATAATCTTTGTGTGTGTGTGTGTGTGTGTGTGTGTGTGTGTGTGTGTGTGGTGTTTCTCTGTGTGTGACTAGTGTTTCTCTGTGTGTGTGTATGTATTGTCTTTGTATGTGTTGTAAGTGTATGTGTGTCTATGTGTGTTGTCTGTGTGTGTATATGTATGTGCTGTCTCTATGTGTGTGTTGTTTCTGTGTGTGTGTTATTTGTGTGTGTGTTGTCTGTGTGTTTGCCTTTTATTTCTGTGTGTGTGTGTGTGTGTGTGTGTGTGTGTGTGTGTGTGTGCCTGTATCACATTTTCTTTACTCATCTCTTGATGCACATCTGTCTATTCTGGCTCTATTTCTTGGCTATCTTGATTGGTAAAGCAGTAAGCATGACATGCAAGTATCTCTGTGGTAGACTGGGAGCCCTCCAGGTGTACATCCACAAGTGGTATTGTTAGGTAATGTGGTAGTTTCATGTGAAGATTTTTTAAAAAAATAAAGACCTCCATACTCATCTCCAATGTGTCTCTCTAGCCCTATAACACACACACACACACACACAGAGCTACCAATCTGGATCATATGTATACAGATTATAAAAACTTCATGACAAACTCAGACTGGGGTCATAGCTAAACCTGCCTATCTCACATAGGATGACGAAACACTTCTGAGCACCTTTACGCCACGTCACTGTTGAAACACTCAAGTAACAACCAGGTCTAATCCCAATCCACTTAACATTTTTTTCAATTAGTTTTTATTAGATATTTTCTTAATTTACATTTCAAATGTTATCCCGAAAGCCCCCCCTCGCCCTGTTCCCCTGCCCACCCACTCCCACTTCTTGGTCCTGGTGTTCCCCTGTATTAGGGTATATAAAGATTACAATACCAAGGGGCTTCTCCACCCAATGATGGCCGACTAGGCCATCTTCTGCTACAAGTAGAGCTAGAGACACATGTTCTGGGGGTTCTGGTTAGTTCATATTGTTGTTCCTCTTCTAGGGTTGCAGACCCCTTCAGCTCCTAGGGTTCTCTCTCTAGCTTCTCCATTGTGGGTCCTGTGTTCCATCATATAGATGATTATGAGCATCCACTTCTGTACGAGACAGCTATATCAGGTTCCCTTAAGTAGGCACTAGCTGTCCTATGCAATAGTATCTGAGTTTACTGACTGATTATGGGATGGATCCCCCTTGTGGGGTAGCACATTTATAGTATTGGATTATTAGCCTGTAATGGAAACAGTGATCTTCCTTTCATGCAGGGGGCACCTAGAAATAGATGGTTTTTCCACTATAGGTCATTTTAAGCCTCATACCCTCTCTGTTTGAATTGACTTCAAATCTTTACACATACCCTTTAGCTACAGAACTTCTAACGTGAGCAAATGGAACAGGAGTCATGAGAAAGCTGAGTATACATGCTATATGTCATCTCCCCACTGTCACAAAGCTAAGTATGCATGCTACATGTCATCTTCCCACTGTCACAAAGCCAAGTATGCATGCTACATGTCATTCCCACTGCCACAAAGCCAAGTATGCATGCTACATGTCATCTCCCCACTGTCACAAAACTCATAAATGCTGAGATCTGAGTTGCTATGAAATTTCTACCCAGGTTTTAGGGAGGTGATGTCATTGGTACTTTGCATCTCTAATGAGAGAATTGGATTCTGCTCTAAGAAAAGGACTAAACACTCATAAAAAAAAAAGCCTTCTCCTGACTCATAGCAATGTCTACCATCATTCAGCATGCTGAATTCAAACTCTATAATGTCTTATTTATTAAAAACAAACAAAAAGAATTCTCTGCCAAATATTTCTGGAAAAGAGCAAATTCTCTTTGAGTGAGGAGCATGTTTTCAACAAAATTTTGAGAATAAATATCAATTTATCTTGAAACTATTTAACTACTGTTTTTGTACATGTCTCTAAGCTATTTGTGTATAATTTGAGTTTGAAAAGAAGCCATGAAAAGAAACTAACTAGTTCATGATTATTAGCGCTCTCTCTCTCTCTCTCTCTCTCTCTCTCTCTCTCTCTCTCTCTCTGTCTCTCCCTCCTCCCACACCTTTATTCTCCAGGTGTGACATCTTGATGTAGAAACTAGAAACTCCCATCTTATCAGAAAATGTAAACCTTGTCATCTTCACTAACTATTGATAAGATGCAGAATTCTAGGTATTATAAAAATATAGGCATGGTATCATAAACTGTAGTAATGTCATCTCAAATATATGCATAATATTATATGTGACAAATATATATGATAAAATATGTGTTGCAAAATACATATATATGTATGTATATATATATATATATATATATTAACATCTGAAACATATATCATCTCAAATGTATAATATATATGTTTATATGTGTAGATATAGATATAGACAGATATAGATTAGATATAGATATATAAATATACTGCTGTAGAAACAGCTGAATACACCACCTTTACTTTCTTGTCTCCCAAAAGGCTCATATGTTAGAAGCTTGGATGTCAGTGTGGTGGCAGGCAGTGGTTAACAGTAAAGAGATGGAGCCCAATGGGATGTTCTTGGATCATTTCAGGGAATACTCAAAGAATAGGATGTAGGATTCCAAACTCACTGGCTTTCTGCCCCTCCGATTTTGATCCTCTCCTTCCAATGATGACATCATCTGCCATAAAGTCTTCACCAGACTTCAACTGGCTCCAGAGCCTTGACCTTGAATTGAATAAACTTCTTCTCCCTATAAAGTTGGACTACTTTGGCTATTTTGTTGGTAGACTAATGCACTATCTATGACATTTTTTTCTTGACTCTCTCAGATAATATTTCTAGATGGTGCACTCCCCTTGTAGTAGTTAGCTATTACTGCTAAGAAATTGTTCCCAGAGTGGGGAGCTTAAAACACTGAAAGTGGATTGCTTTTGTAGATCCCCAGTTCAGAAGCACTGCCACTTGGCAGGCCTGGCTCAGGAGTCTCTCCTGAGGTTTCAGACAAGATGTTGGCAGGGGATGGAGTCAGCTGCAAGCTTTTCCAGAGCGGGAGGATCTACTCTTAGCCTCTTTCATGTGTTTGTTGACAGAAGCCTGAGTTTTGTTTTGTTTTTTCCCATTGGCTTCCAAACCTTCTCAGGTGGGCCTCCCCAGAGGGCCACCTGGTAATTTCAGAACACAGAAGTAGTTGGCTCACCTGCTATGAGTAAACCGAGAGCAAGCAAGTGAGGCAGAGAGAAGAAAGAAAAGAACGTGTCTGTCTCAGCCTATGTTCAAGGCATGTGGGATGGGGTTCCACATTATGAAAGGAGGGGGTTGCCATTCCACAATCAAAACTCTGACCCATAATTGTTCCTGTCTGAAAGAACTGCAGGGATGGAAATGGAGAGGAGTCTGAGGAAAAGAAGGTTGAGACAGGCCCAAAGTGGGATCCATCTCCAAGGGGAGATCCCAAGGCCTGACACTGTTACCGAGGCTAGGGCGTGTGCACACACAAAAAAGGAACTAATTATGACTGCCCTCCAAAAGACCCAACAAGCAGCTCAAAGAGTCAGATGCAGATATTTGCACCCAACCAATGGACAGAAGCTGCTGCCCCCCGTGGTTGAATTAGGGAAAAGCTGGAAGAAGCTGAGGAGGAGGGCGACCCTGTAGGAGGACCAGCAGGCTCAACTAACCTGGACCCACAAAATCTCTCAAACACTAGACCACCAGCCAGGCAGCATATACCAGCTGATAAGAGGTCCCCAACACATATNAGATATTTGCACCCAACCAATGGACAGAAGCTGCTGCCCCCCGTGGTTGAATTAGGGAAAAGCTGGAAGAAGCTGAGGAGGAGGGCGACCCTGTAGGAGGACCAGCAGGCTCAACTAACCTGGACCCACAAAATCTCTCAAACACTAGACCACCAGCCAGGCAGCATATACCAGCTGATAAGAGGTCCCCAACACATATCCAGCAGAGGACTGCCAGATCTGGGTTCAGTCAGAGAAGATGCACCTAACCCTCAAGAGACTGTAGGCCCCAGGGAGTTTAGAGGTCTAGTTGGGTGGGAGATGGGGGGTGGAGATAGTCTCGTGGAGACAGGAGGTTGGGGAGGAAGTATGGGATGTGGAACAGTTGGAGAGTGGGCAGGGGGTTGAGGGAGGGGAATAAAATCTGGAGTGTAAATAAATAAATAAATATTTTTTAAAAGAAAAAAAAAGAATTTGTGGTGATTTTCTAAACCACCACTTTCTGAAAACACTTCTGCCCTCTGCCCACCTCTCTGTCTTTTTCTGGAACCTTGGAACTACTAGACTTGTAGGGCTACTATTAACTGTATTTATATAAATACTCAGCATCTTGATAGTTGCTGAGTCAGTTCCCTTTTGTACACATAAGTAAATGGAAGTCAAAATGTAAAAGGAAACTGATGGCAGGAATGTTTAGAAGGTGCAATGTAATGTGCTTCAATGTGCTATGTAAAAATAAAATGGGTGATTGTCTTAGTCAGGGTTTCTATTCCTGCACAAACATCAAGACCAAGAAGCAAGTTGGGGAGGAAAGGCTTTATTCAGCTTACTCTTCCACATTGCTGTTGATCACCAAAGGGAGTCAGGACTGGAACTCAAGCAGGTCAGGAAGCAGGAGCTGATTCAGAGGCCATGGAGGGATGTTCTTTACTGGCTTGCTTCCCCTGGCTTACTCAGCCTGCTCTCTTATAGAACCCAAGACGACCAGCCCAGAGATGATCCCACCCACAAGGGGCCTTTCCCACCCTTCATCACTAGTTGAGAAAATGCCTTAAAGCTGGATCTCATGGAGGTATCTCCCCAACTGAAGCTCCTTTCTCTGTGATAACTCCAGCTTGTGTCAAGTTGACACAAAACTAGCCAGTACAGGGATGACACTTAAAAGTTGCAAATGCCTAAGAAATGCTATGCAGATGTCGCATACCAAACACCATGGACACATAAGTAGTCAGAAATGCTATGCAGATGTTGCACAGCAAACACTATGGACACATAAGTAGTCAGAAATGCTATGCAGATGTCGCACAGCAAACACTTGGACACATAACTCTTCTTGGTCTTGAGAATCAAGTGACCTCTACCCGAAAAGACCATTGCTTTGTCCTTGACTTCATTCTTCTTCATTTCCCATAACATTTTACGGGAGCCAGCAGCAAGACTTGCTTCTGTGTTTTTCCTCCAAGTATTGCCAGGACTCTAAATGCATTGCCAAAAGAGAAAAAAAAAGACAGAGAAGCACTCAGCTCCTCTTCAACCCCGCCATCCTTCCTTCCTTTGCAACTGGCTCTCCTCCATGCAGACTTGGCCTGTACTGCTCGCCTTCTGGAGAGCCCCAGGCTATGCTGAAGCAGGTGTCTGCTGTCTTGTCTGCACTCCACCTGAGCTGCATCAATAACCAGATCTTCCTCCACCGGTGAGAGAGGAACCATTCATTCTGCTGGCAGCGCCACTTGACTCTAAGTACCCCTCATTAGTCCATCAACATCAAGTCCTAAAAGTTCCCAGTCTGAACTCCAAACATCTCCAAACAACACATAATAATGTAAAAAATAAAATAGATAAATCTCCCTAAACACCATATACTATCTATATATTGACATCATGTAAGTTACAAGTGCTATATCACCTACTTCTGGCACGTGTCACCATTTGCACTTCTAAAAACCTCTTTGTTTAAGTAAACCATGAGCTTAGAGAGAATACAAATTTAGAGGAGATTCTCATTTGCAATTGAAGATTGAATTATTGGACTGTAACTGAAATTTAATTTTAAAGACAAGGATAGTTTCCTTTTTAAAAGTCAAAAATCTCTTGCCTACATTGAATTTACTCAGTTGTTTCTGTTTCTTGCTCACCTGTCATCCAGATGTTTGTTTATCCACTATTGTCTGCTTAATAGAGCCCAAGTGATGGGGTGTTGATGTAGTATGTTTACATAATCAACTAGGTCTCCCTTTTGTCTGCCATATTACTCCAGATGGAAACACATTGGCACATCATATAAGCCTTCCTGGGACCCTTCTGTTCAGAATTGCTATGCCAGTGAGGAATATGCAAATTGGAACCTTCCACCAAATGCAGACAATATAATTGAATTAGAGTGCTCCAAGTTTTCTGAATGGCATTGGATTGTACATTGCCATTTCACTTTTTTTAAATAAATCCTTGCCTGAGTCTGCCATTCTAATTTCTTTTTTTTTCTGAGATCATAATTCCTTTCCTCCCTCCAAATTCTCCCATAAACACTGCCTAGCTCTCTTTCAAATTCATGACTTATTTTGCATTAATTGCTATAATGTGCACATATATGTCTAAATACAACTACCAAGTCCATGTAATGGTGTGTGTGTGTGTGTGTGTGTGTGTGTGTGTGTGTGTGTGTGTGTTTTCTGCGCTGACCATTTGGTATTGGATAATCAGTTGATGTACCCTTCCCTAGGAAGGACCATTTCTTCTGCTCTCAGGAGTCCTTGGATAGCTGTGCTTCTTTGAGTAGAGCCAAGGTTTCATAAGGCTCCCCTGTCCATGTCGGCACGTCTACCGGTGTCTTCCTTGTTCAGCTCATGTTTTAGCTGTTATGTTGGTAGACATCACCAGTGTAGCTTCTGGCATTTCTAGAAGAGACAATCTCAGAGAAAAGTGCCTATTCCGCTGGTTCATACACTCTTCCCATGCCCTTTTCTGCAGTGACCTTCAAGCCTTAGGTGAAGGAGTACTGTTATAGATGTATCAGTTAAGACTGAGCTCTACAGTTCTGCGTTTTGATTAGTTGTGGTTTCTGTTCATTGTCTCTGTCTGTTGCAAAGAGACATCTCCTTGATGAGGGAGTGAGTACTACACTTATCTGTGAGTATAAGGACAAATGTTTCCATTGTTGTTAGGGATTACATTACGGTAGTTTAGAAAATTAGTGTTTGTTGGTTCTCCTGCAATATCCATTATTTCACTACATTCTGATGTATGTAAAAAATGCATGTAGCATATACCTTATGCCACAAACACAAAAAGTTGCACTTCCTGCACTGATGATTCCTTCTGGAATTTATTCCTTCAATTATATTTTGTGGTATAAGATGAGTTACCATGTTCCTTAAAATAACACAGTAATAAGCAAATTAGAGAGAGACATAAATAAACATATGCCAATACCATGTCCCAAGTTAACCATTAAAGAAAATTTATAATGGAATCACTATACAAGTCCCCAAACTCCTTTAATGCATGCACATGCACATACGTTCAGGGTACACCAACACACACACATACACACACCTTAAATGTTAACTCAGTCAAGCCCTATTTTTTTAAATATTACTATTACATCATCAGGTTTATTTAAAAACATTATATCAATCATCCCAGGTTTCCACACGTGACTAATGCTTTATATAATCTATGGAAAATGTACTTCAGTTCTGTCAAAATAATGACATTTTAAAATAAAGTAAATAAACAGAGACCATCAGCACCAAGTGACCTTGCTGAAGTATTTTTGCCACATACATGCTCTTGGTCACACCACAACCTGAGACCTGACAGTCCACAGTTACTTGAAACTAATACTCTCAGTCACCCAAGAATCTCAGGAGCACTGAATGGAATGCTGCCATTTCCTGAAGTACAGCATTTATTTAATTATCTTAAGTTGAAACATTTTAGTGTGCCTTCTTATATTGTATGTTCTGAAAAATTACATTCTAAGAAGAACTACAGAAAAAAAAATCTGGGGAAAAGAGAGCACTTTCTGACACTAAACCCAGAAAAAAAAATATTATTTTCAAATAGCTACAATAATGATAATATTTTGAAATTTATTAATGTGTTTTTATTTCTGCTTCTGAGCCCTGTCATTTCAATTGCATCTGACCAGAAAGAGCAAATGGTGGGTTTTGTTTTGTTTTTTCGTTTTTTTGTTTTTTTGTTTTTTGTCTTTTTTTTTTTTTGGCTGATGAAATGCAAAAAGAAAGAATGAGGTACCTCCCAGATTCTGATATGCAAAATAAAATTATGCAGGAAGAAATAAGCTTGCATGCCAGCTCTCATTTTGAAAGAATATGAGCCCCAAGATAACAGCCTTTGGTTTTGTTCACTGCTGCATCTCCTATGCATAGAACCTGGTAACAGTAGACAACAAATATTTTGTGAATGAATGAGTGAATGAATAAATGAGAACGAGTTGTAAATTTTATTTTGTCTCCTGAAGCATGTCAGCAACCAAGCCCGAGTTTTCAAGTCAACCTACACTTCTCTCATGAGATAGAAACTACAACATTCTGTAGTAATAAAAAGCATTCAGCTTGCTTTTCTATCAAAGAGACCATGTGGTGCTAGAGGGCAGAAGAGAGGCTCCACCATACTCTCCCTAAGGATGCTGCAAGAAGAGAAAAGAGGGAGTAAGACACTGGAGGTGTGGGCACTGATTTCTGAGCATCAGAAAAGCAAGGAGATCAAACAGCTTCCACCGTCCTTCACTCGAAATACCATCTCCCCTATGACTCTAGAACCAACCTGGGGAGTTGCCGCATCGATTTGTCAAAGCTCTTTGGCAAGAGAAAGAGAGAGGGTGATGTTTAGCTTTCTGAGCAGCTCTGCTTGGCTCCCCTGTGGCATAGGAGAGACAACAGAAGTAGCTGAAGTCTGCCAAAAAGACTGACAGAAGGTAGGGGAGGAGTCCTCTAGCAAGGACAAAACACAGGGTCAAATGCCAGTTGAATGAAGGACCCAGCTAACTAGAGAGCAGGGAGCCTGCTCAGAGGTTGGGGACAATCCACATAACATTCCAGGTGTGTTAGCAGGTGCCTAATGGATAAATTCAACATCAGTTTGGCAGCTTGAAACTGCCTCCATTGGTAGCTACAGTTTAAGTGGTCAGGGGTCCCGCACAGCAACTGGGCAAGTTTTATTTGCTTCACTGTTGCTGTGATAAACCTATGGCCAAAAGAAACTTGGGGTAGAAAGGCTTCACTGTAGGTTAGAGCTCATTATCAAAGGACACCAGGAAGAACTCAAGCAAGAAGCTGGAGGAAGGGTGTCCACCTGGGAGGGCTTTGCTTGCCAGAAGTTGCTAGGGAGCCATCTTGGGTCCCAGGTCCCTCAGAGACCAGTCTGAGCAGGTGAGAGTGTAAACTGCAAAAGCAACACAGCTTCTGGGACAGACCCAGTTTCAGGCTCCAGACATCCCGGCACCTTTCCTGCCTGAGCAGAGGTGTTCGCCAGGGAGGGCTCTCCTGCAGAAGCAGGTGAGAGAGCCATCTTGTGTCTTGGGTTCCTTGGAGTCCAGTCTGTGCAGGTGAGCACACAGACTGCAGAGGCAACTCATATTCTGAAACAGGCCCTGTTTCGGGCCTTCATCTTCAGCCAGGAGGCAGATCTGAAGGCCAGACCTCTGTGCACACTTCCAGAAAGAGGAGAGCTTGCCTGAAGAGAGTACTCTGAGACTCAGAATAGAGCTGGACTCCCAGGACAGCTGACAGAGGCTAACAGAATCATAGGAGGAACAGGCTCCAGCCAGAGACTACTATAACAACTAACACAAGAGATTACCAGATGGCGAAAGACAAACGTAAGAATGTTACCAACAGAAACCAAGACTGCTCACCATCATCAAAACCCAGCACTCACACCTCAGCCAGTCCTGGTTAACCCAACACATCCGCAAAGCAAGATTTGGATTCAAAATCATATCTCATGATGCTGGTAGAGGGCCTTAAGAAGGGCATTAATAACTCACTTAAAGAAATACAGATAACACTGCTAAAGAGCTAGAAGCCCTTAAAGAATCACAGGAAAACACTGCTAAACAGGTAGAAGTCCTTAAAGAGGAAACACAAAATTCCCTTACAGAATTACAGGAAAACACAACCAAACAGATAATGGAATTGAACAAAACAATCCAAGATGTAAAAAGGGGAGTAGAAGTCACTTAATATGCACTCACTGATAAGCAGATATTAGCCAAGAAACCTAGAATACCCAAGATACAAGTTCCAAAACATAAGAAAATCAAGAAAGACCAACGTGTGGATACTTCATTCCTCCCTAGAATAGTGATTAAAATATACATGGAAGGATGTGCAGAGACAAAGTTTGGAGCTAGAATGAAAGGATGGACCATCCAGAGAGTGCCCCACCCAGGTGGTCCATCACATAATCAGCCACCAAATGCAGACACTACTGCATACACCAGCAGGACATTGCTGAAAGGACCCTGATATAGCTGTCTCCTGGGAAGCTTTGACAGTTCCTGACAAACGCAGAAGTGGATGCTCACAATCATCTATAGGACAGAACACAGGGTCCCCAATGTAGGAGCTAGAGAGAGTACCCAAGAGCTGTAGGGGTCTGCAACCCTATAGATGGAACAACAATATGAACTAATCAGAACCCCCAGAGCTCATGTCTCTAGCTGTATATGTATTAGAAGATGGCCTAGTTGGCCATTATTCGGGAAGAAAGGCCCTTGGTCTAGCAATGTTTATATGCCC
>LR749989.1:159686-175158 GCA_902729485.2 Mus minutoides | reverse complement strand
AGAACACAGGGTCCCCAATGTAGGAGCTAGAGAGAGTACCCAAGAGCTGTAGGGGTCTGCAACCCTATAGATGGAACAACAATATGAACTAATCAGAACCCCCAGAGCTCATGTCTCTAGCTGTATATGTATTAGAAGATGGCCTAGTTGGCCATTATTCGGGAAGAAAGGCCCTTGGTCTAGCAATGTTTATATGCCCCAGTACAGGGGAATGCCAGGGCCAAGTAGCAGGAGAGGAAGGGTAGGGGAGGAGGGCAGGGGGAGGATATAGGGGACTTTTGGGTAACACTTGAAATGTAAATGAAGAAACTCTCTAATAATAAATAATAAAAAAAATAAAAATAAAAATAAAGAAAACCCAAAGTGAGACAACCCCTGAGATAGAAACCCTAGGAAAGAAATCAGGAACCATAGATGTGAGCATCAGCAACAGAATACAAGAGATGAAGAGAGAATCTCAGGTGCAGAAGACTCAATAGAGAACATGGGCACATCAATCAAAAAAAATGCAAAATGCAAAAAGATCCTAATTCAAAACATCAAGGAAATCCAGGACACAATGAGAAGACCAAACCTATGGATAATAGGGGTAGATGAGAATGAAGATTTTCAACTTAAAGGGCCGGCAAATACCTTCAACAAAATTGTAGAAGAAAACTTACCAAACCTAAAGAAAGAGATGCTCAGGAACATACAATAAGCCTACAGAACTCCAAATAGGCTGGACCAGAAAAGAAATTCCTCCTGACACATAATAATCAGAAGAATAAATACACTAAATAAAGACAGAATATTAAAAGCAGTAAGGGAAAAGGGTCAAGAAACATATAAAGGCAGGCCCAGTAGAATTACACCAGATTTCTCACTAAAGACTATGAAAGCCAGAAGACCCTGGACAGATGTTATACAGACACCAAGAGAACACAAATGCCAACACAGGCTTCTATACCCAGCAAAACTCTCAATTACCATAAATGGAGAAAACAAAGTATTCCATGACAAAACCAAACTCACACAATATCTTTCCATAAATACAGCCCTTCAAAGGATAATAAAGGGAAAACACCAACACAAGGAAGGAAAATACACCCTAGAAAAAGCAAGAAAGTAATCTTTCAACAAACCTAAAAGAAGACAGCTGCAAGAACAGAATCCCAACTTTAACAACAAAAATAACAGGAAGCAACAATTACTTTTCTTGAATTTCTCTTACCATCAATGGACTCAATTCCCCAATAAAAAGACATAGACTAATAGATTGGCTACACAAACAGGACCCAACATTTTACTACTTACAGGAAACACACCTCAGGGAAAAAGACAGGCAGTACCTCAGAGTGAAAGGCTAGAAAACAATTTTCCAAACAAATGGTCTGAAGAAACAAGCTAGAGAAACCATCCTAATATCAATTAAAACTGACTTTCAACCCAAGATTATCAAAAAAGATAAGAAGGGGCATTTCATACTCATCAAAGGTAAAATCTTGCAGGATGAACTCTCAATTCTGAATATCTATGCTCCAAATGCAAGAGCAGCCAAATTCATAAAAAAAAAAAAAAAAAAAAAAAAAAACTTTAGTAAAACTCAAAGCACATATTGCACCTCACACAATAATAGTGGGAGACCTCACTCTCACCAATGGACAGATCCTGGAAACAGAAACTAAGCAGAGACACATGGACACTAACAGAAGTTGTAAAACAAATTGAATTAATAGATATCTACAGAACATTTTATCCTAAAACAAAAGGATATACCTTCTTCTCAGCACCACATAGAACCTCCTCCAAAATTGACCATATAATTGGTCACAAAACAAGCCTCCACAGATACAAAAATATTGAAATTATTCTATGCATCCTGTCAGATCACCACAGATTAAGGCTGATCTTCAATAACAGCATAAATAATAAAAAGCCAACATTCACGTGGAAATTGAACAACACTCTACTCAATGATACCTTGGTCAAGGAAGAAATAAAGAAAGAAATTAAAGACTTTTTAGAGTTTAAGGGAAATCAAACCACAACTTACCCAAACTTATAGGACACAATGAAGGCAGTCCTAAGAGGAAAAGTCATAGCTCTGAGTGCCTCCAAAAAGAAACTAGAGAGAGCATACACTAGCAGCCTGACAGCACTCCTAGAAGCTCTAGAAATAAAGGAAGCAAATTCACCCAAGAGTAGACAGCAGGAAATAATGAAACTCAGGGCCAAAATCAACCAAGTGGAAACAAAAAGAACTACTCAAAGAATCAACCAAACCAGCAGCTGGTTCTATGAGAAAAATCACCAAGATAGATAAACCCTTAGCCAGACTAACTAGAGGGCACAGGGACAGTGCTGAAGGTGTCTGAAACCTTATAGGGAGAACAACAATATGAACTAACCAGTACCCCCAGAGCTCTTGTCTCTAGCTGCATATGTAGCAGAAGATAGCCTAGTGTGCCATCATTGGGAAGAGAGGCCCCTTGGTATTGCAAACTTTATATGCCCCAATGAATGGGGGCTAAGAAGTCAGAGTGGGTGGGTAAGGGAGTGGGGGGGTGTATAGGGAACTTTAGGATAACATTTGAAATGTAAATTAAGAAAATATCTAATAAAAAACGTGAAAGAAAAAAAAGAAGCTGGAGGCAGGAGCTAAAACAGAGACTGAGAAGGAACTCTCCTTACTGGCTTGTCTTTCATGACTTACTTAGCTTGTTCTAAACAACCCAGGAAGTCCTGTCTGGGGGGTCGTGCCATCCACATGGGCTGCTCCTCCCTTATCAATCATCCATCATGTCCACAGGCCAATCTGATGAAGATAACTCCTCAATTTAGGATCCCTCTTTCCAAGTGACTAGTTTGTGTCAAACTGACAATACTAACCTACGTTAACTGGGTTCTTTGTTTTAAGTCTAACAAGGCTATACTCTAGATGTTAGCCCATGCATTCCCATGGAGAGGCTGGTGAATCAATTTCAGTTCATTTAAGCTGATGGCATAGTTCACTTCATTGCAACCGTAGAGCAAGGAGCCCTGAATTTTTGCTGACAGTTTACCTGACATCCTCTGGAGACCAACAGTTTCCTGCTACCTGGGCATCTTCCTTTCTCATCATCTACACATGGAGCCTGTAGTCTCACCACAGAAAGGACTCTGTCTTAGTTACTTGTCTATTTCTGTGAAGAAACACCATGACCAGGGCAAATTATAAAGCAAAGCATTTAGTCAGGGGCTTGCTTACACTTTCAGAGGGCCAGTCTAAGACCATCCTGGCAGGGAGCATGGCAACCAACAGGACAGGCAGCCATGGGGCTGGAGCAGTAGCTGAGAGCTTATATCCCTAGTCCACAGTCATGACAGAGAGAAAGAGACTGACCCTGTTGTGGGCTTTTGAAACCTCAAAGTTCATTCCCAGGGACACTCTTCTCCAACAAAGTCACTCTTAATATTTTTCAAAAGAGTTCCACCTTCTAGGCACCAAGCAGTCAAATGTATGGGCCTATATGAGGACAGTTCTCATTCAAACCACCACAGAGTCCATACTTCACATGTTTTCACTTGATTAAATCAGGCCCAGTCAGAATAAACTGACTTGTGACCTTAATTAACTCACTTCATCTCTGCCATATAATGCCCTTTAAGCGCCTCATGTCACAGACTGTTGATAAGAAGCAAGACAAGACCCAGACCTCAGCACACTCAAAGAGAGAGGGTAACACACGGGTATAAACACTGGGACTGCTGCCCCCACTGTGATCTGTTCTCCAGGCTAGCAAAGGAGGAGGGGCAAAGTGCAACCCAAGGAATGATGGCAGTCTCCATTTCAGAGGCTGTGGGGGCCAGAAAATACCTCCACCATGGGACTTGGCCTTGGATTCTACTTTGGGAACATTCAGATCTGTTGACAGGAGATAAGGAAGGGGAATATGACTCCAAATCGATGAGATTGGCCATTGTTACCATGAGATATTGGGCTTTCCCTGAGACCTCTGGGAGCAGACAGTTTCAAAGCATCAACTACAGTTAACATTTCCTCTTTTAGATTGTTCTTTTTAATGAAGGGATAATGAAAATCGTAAACGAATCAAAACAATGGGCACACACAGGTGTGGAATGCAGAACCATTTGACCAGCTGCACATATTTTTGTCAAGGAATTTTTTTTACCTAAGTACTTACAAGGTTTCACTACCCTTAGTAGATATGATTAACAATAAATCATAGAAAACCGTTAAAAAAAAGGACCATCTTAAATAAACTCAAAATATATAATGTTCAAAACAAGAAAAAAATCTTATCTTGAACAGAAAGGAAGTATAACTTAAGTGAAAATCAGATTTCCTTTGAACTACTGGATGGATGAATGCTGATTAAGTCCAGAAAGCCCATTAAAACACATGTCAAAGTAATCCTGTCCAAACCATCTACCTGCCCCAGTCTAGTCTTCTACCAATCGAATGTGGACACAGCTTACATTAGGGGAAGGATTGAAGGAACTGAAGAGGATGGCAATCCTATAGGAAGAAGGCCAACAGTGTCAACTAACCTGGATCCCTAGGAGTTCCCAGAGACTGAGCCATCAACCAAAGAGCATACAGAGGCTGATCTAAGGGCCATATCTAGCAGTGGGATTAGTTGTCTGGTTTCAGTGGGAGAGGATATGCCTAATCCTATAGAGATGTGATGCCCCAGGGTGGGAGGATATGGTAGGGAGAGTTGGGCCACCCTCTCAGAGGCAAAAGAGAGGGGAAATGGGTGAAGAATGCTGTGAGGGGGCCTGGGAGGGAGGGCAATATTTGAGGTGTAAATAAATAAAATAATTAATGAATAAAAAAAGGAAGTCCCCATCATGTCTTTGATAAGATTTAGGATGTACAATATCACATTTGTTTTAACCATTTAAAATTCTCCTTAGTGCTTTTTATGTATAATCTCAGAAAAATCATTGAAACATTAGTGAGTAGCATATGATGATATCCCCTTTAGAGTTGTAGCACTGGAAGGTCAAATAATTCACCAAGGTTGTATAATGAGTCTTGCAAGAACTTAAGACCTACCCACCAACTTCTGAAAGCCATGCTTGCCATGTTTATGCTGTGCTTTCAGACTGATCTCCAAACATTTATTAAACTCCAGATGTGCTGGCATCATATTCTGGTTGTACCTGTAACATTTACAGTGCTGCATCAGGAAGACAGATTGTTTCAGAATCTCCTCAACCACTTCTACAGCCACACAGGGATTAAGGGCAGTGCCTTTCCCCAACCATCAAGGTTTCCTATCTCCAGTACAGAAGGACACTCTTCAAATTGGCAAATTTGTGTTGGTTGGTGTCCTCCAAGGCTGAGGCTGAATCAGTAACAGATACTGCAAAGGGCTTAGAGTGGGTGATACTGGGAGTCCAGAGGCTCTGGGCACATTGAAAGCCCAGGTCACTCCTCTGTCTGGAGTGGTCTCTTTCACCCTCTTCCTTTTCTATCTCACATTGCAGGGACTGATCCTTTTTTCCTTTCCACTGGCTGTTCTCTCAGCTCTAACCTTCTGCAAAACAGAAGCCAGTCTCCGAATTTTATCCTTCTTATCAGAGAAAAGGCAAATCACAAGTTCCCCATTCATCCCACCCTTCCTATGAAAGGTGGAAGCTCACATTTGCATGTAATTTTCAGTGACCAGACTGAGATATTCAGGTGAAAGGGAGGTGAATATAACCAGTTGCTATGACAACAGCAAGATATAAAATGGCACAGCAATTCTTAGGACAAGCTTTTAAAATTACATAAATTTGAATAATAACAAAGAAACCATTCAAAAGTACATATATAGAAATGACCCACCAATTGAAAGAATGAAGTGCGTTACATAAATATACTACACTGAATTAATCAGGCAATTAAAGACACACACACATGTATATAATTCTAATCCTCAAGGGACTATGAGAAAAAAGCAGAGTTGATGACAACTCGGCTGCCTCGGGAAAGTTATTTGTGAGACTGATGCAGCTTTATTTATGGTAAATTTTCTCCATGTACACCACAATGCCAAGACTCAGGTCTCACTTCCTAGATTGTGTGGGCAACCGGAGAAAATGCAAGTGTTCTTACTTACCACCTAATGTTATTGATGACTTCCTGCTTAAAGTTCTCTGGTTTCCTGATGTTTCTCATTCCTTCCTTCCACTCAAGGATTATTCTCTCCTAGTTTTCCCAGGGTTCATTGAATGGTACCCATTACTCTGATATCTAACCAGACATCTGACTGGTGACTCCCACATCTACACCCCAACTTCTAAACCATCTCCAGATGTGTAGCCTCCACCCACATCAGATCCCCACACATTTCCAAGCCTGTCTCCAAATCACCACTTCTGTACATAACCTGAGAGAGCATTTTTTTCCTCTTCCTTAATTCTCTGGGAAGACCGGTGTCACAGACATTACCCAGAACCAGAGAGATCTCTCCAGTTATTGTCTCTCTGTCCTCTCTCACATTCAGACAAGAACACTTCTAACTTCTACCTCTGTAACAGCAATAGAGCCTGCTACACCCAAGATGGGTCTCACCAAGACTAAAAATATCCAAACCTCTCTACACAAACCATACTAGTCTTCAGTCTTCCTTTCTCCTTGCAGGCTTCCTTTGTTCATGGTCATAGAATCACCTTTGTGTTGTTGTTGTTGCTGTTGTTGTTGTTGTTGTTGCGGTTGCGGTTGCTGCTGCTGCTGCTGCTGTAGCCAGGTCTTGTTCCAGATCCACCGAGTCAGGGAATACAACAGACAACTTTGAGAATTTATTACTTTCTCGGTGTTCTCAGATGGCTCTTGACTTCAGGCCAGTCTAGACTACTCAGTGCTGCCAGGATGACTTACTTGCCCAATTTTTCTGTACCCATTGCTGGTAAATGGCATCCAAATTCCTCACTGAACATTCATGAGCCATTCTTTGAGCCATCTTCCCCAACGTTACCTCTCACAGACCCCCATGCCCCAAGTTACTATCTACATATTCTAGAGCTATCTTCTACATTCTCCAACCATGGCGCTTTATTTACATAATACCCTTAGTGCGCCAGTGCTTGGCATCCGTACCTCTGAGTGATCAAACTTCCTGCACCCATCAAAGTCCATCCTCACTTTATGAGCATTTCTGTAACATCACCACAGCAAGTAGACAACATGGAGTGCTGTGCAGAGTGTAGTGCTGGTGTTTGGATTCAAGTCTACTTGCTTCTCCTCAATGGCATAAATGCTCCCTGAGGAAGCAAACTCTTTGTATTCTCACAGCATTACCTACAGGAAGTGGTACACAGCTGGTGCACAAAAATGTCCCCATGAAAGGGTGAAATGACAATAATTAGAACTTACACTTTAGAGAAAAAAAATGGGTCAGCCCATTACTGTCTTTATGTTGCATTTTTAAACCCTTTGATGTGACTCACATGATTTCCACAGTCTGAATACATACTTTTACTTTTCCCTTTTACTAGCCAATTCCTTGAAGGGAGTGTCTCTAAATATGTCTTACTCCCAGCCACTGGAATAAGAGAGAGAGAGAGAGAGAGAGAGAGAGAGAGAGAGAGAGAGAGAGAGAGAGAGAGAGAGAGAGAAACTGAGTTATTTGTCCAAATGCAGATTCAAGTTTGTTCCCAGGCCTGAACTACCATGTCTGGTAGAAGTAGTCTAGGAATATGCTCACACACACACACACACACACACACACACACACACACACACACATACACGCACAGCATTCCTTAGTGATTCTGTTCCTTCAGGACACTGAAGATGCTCCAAAGCCAATGTCCTCCTAGAACCCCAACCACGTGACTTCTCACCATGAGTGTGATGTCACTGCTTTGGGGCCTCGTATGCTTTTGCCTTGTTTACATTTCACTTTGTAAGTGAGCAAATCATTGTGATAAGCGGGAAGCTGTAAACGCCGAGCACTAAGATAGAAAAAATACGCTGCGAATCACATTAGATTATTGGTAAAGAACATCTCCCCAGGATCAGCCTGTCTCTGCTCACATCTCTGCTCAAGTACTTAATAGTTCTGTGCACTTGGTTTAATTGTTTAATCTCTCCCTACTTCCAGTTCTCCCTCTACAGTACAGAATCTCAGAGCCACCTAAGATGAGGTTGAGGACCACATGAAGGGAACAGAACCTTCCAAGAAATGCCGGTCACTATTTCTCTGCATTATCACCATCATATGATAATGCGGAACTATGAAGGTCCCTTCATTGTAGTTGGGAAAATAGGATACAAAACTAAAAAGGACTGACCATAAACGCTTGACAATGCTATGTTTGTTCCGTCTATTTTTCTTCCCAATGCATGAAATAGTAGACCAATGTCTACTTAACTTCTAAAAACAACTTCAAACTGAGGAGCATCTAACAGTGAACTGGAGTAAAAAGACTCCCAAACAGTGTTCTTATTACTGGAAGCACTGCCTGCCTTAGAGTTCTAGATATATATCTTATGGAACAATTCCTATCTAGCCCATAACAAATGATGGGAACTAAGACTCTCTGTCTCTCACATTCAAGAGATCTATGACCAGTTTCCTGGTAGGCCTAATCATTGTTCCAGTGAGAGAATAAGGTCTCAGCTGTAGTTTTCATATTAAGATATATTATCCAAGGCATCTGCTCAGAGGTCTTGATCCTCACTTCCCATCCACTGCACTCTTTTCTTGGCCATGTATCATCTCAACTATTATTCTACTGCAGAGAGGGTTCAAGGAGATCTGTTCCCTAAAGAGTAAACTGGATGCTTCCATAAATTAGTCTGGTGGGCATTGCATATACGTATATACATGCATGCTTGTTCACGTGCGCGCACACACACACACACGTGCATGTGTGTGTGTGTGTGTGTGTGTGTGTGTGTGTGTGTTTATTAGACCTTCCAATACCACAATCTCCTATGTGTCAAGTGTTTTCATGCAAAGCATCATTTCTGAATTCAACGTCATTGCCCAATCATTATTTTATATCCATGTAGCTTATGCCCTGGCAAAGATTCTCTAGAGATGGATTGAGTTTTTTTATGTGCCTAACTGTTGAGAAAGTTCTCTACAATGCCTCGTGTTTCAAAAATGTTCATTAAACACGTTAAAAATAAGGAAAAGACAACAAAAACCTCAAATAATATGTTGTCTTCTAATTTATTCTCAAAGGCTATGTGTTTACTTTTCTGACACCTAAAGGGCATAATTTCTTTCTACTGAGCTATTTTTTTAAATATTTCTATTCTAATAACAGACTTTTTGAAGCAAATTAACATACAAGAAGAGAAACCCTTCTAAAATGTACAAATCAATGTTTCTAATAATTTACAGATTTGCAAAAAAAATCACCAGTATGTAATTTTAGAATACTTTCATAACTCAAAAATCAACTTTATGCCAATTAGAAGTCACACCCCAATCCTCCCACCATGGGCTGGAAAACATTAATTTCTCTTTTTGTGGTTTGTCCATTAGAGATATTTCACGTAACTTAAAATGAGCAATCTGAGGTACTTGTGGCTATATTCTTTTTTTTTTTTTTAATGTTCTCAAATTCCATCCCCCGTGCTGTACCACACGTCAGCACTTCATCCCTTTTTATTACTGAATACTTTGTTGACCAGACAGAATGTTTTACTGATGCATTCATCATCTGATGGACATTTAGGCAATTTTAACTTTGGCAGCATGAGTAGCACCACTGTAAATATAACATACATATCTTGTGTGCTACTAATGCTTTTATTTCTCTTTCATATATAGATAGAAGTCATTCAGGTGACCTGACAAGTTTATGCCTAGGAGCAAAGATGTCCTACAATATGTGTTCACTTATTCACAATCCTACCAGCAGCAATCTGTCAAAACTTTTTCTCTGTTGCTGTAATATATGTAAAGAGGATTCTCATCATAGTTTTAATTGAATTTGATTACTAATATTTGTGCATTACCTACAGAGAAATACTTGTTCATGTATTATTTGTCTTGTATTATTTTTAACTTTTTGTTTCTGAGTTATAAGTGTTCTTGATAGGTAGATAGATGGTTAAGTAAGTAGATAGAGAAATAGCTAGATGATTAGAAAGAGAATGAGCTAATAGATGTATTAGATTGATAATTTACCAGGTAGATGATTGATTTATAGATAGATAGATAGATAGATAGATAGATAGATAGATAGATAGATCCTAGATGAAAGTTCTTCATCAGGAAATTGATTTATTAATATTTTTCCAGGTCTGTGGAATTTTTTTATTTTTGATGGTGTTTTTTGAAACAAATGAGGTTTTCTTTTATTGAAAGATTTTAGTTTATGTTTTATTTTATGTGAATGAGTGTTTTGTCAGTGTGTGTGTGTGTGTGTGTGTGTGTGTGTGTGTCCATGCACGTGCACGAGTACACACACGCACATGCACACACACGCTGCTTTCCTGCCTGGTGGTTATAGAGATCAAGAGAGGGGGCCAGATCCTCCTAGAACTGGAGTCACGTGAGTGTTGTCTTCTAAGCTCAGGCCCTCTGCAAAAGCAACAAGTACTTCGAATGGCTGAGCTATCTCTCCAGCCCAATGTTTGGTTTTATTTGATGAAGCTCAAACGTGTGTGTTTCTTTTGCCATTTCTCATTTGTAAGAAATCATTGCCTAACTCATAGTCTTGGAGATTTGTCCCTGTTCTTCCTTCCAAAATTTTTATAGTTTTAGCAATTATGATTGGGTCTATGTTTCATGTTATCTAACATTAGGTTGCCAACCTCATTGTAGTGCCTGTAAAGACACAGCCGTACCAGAAGCACATCTAAAAAAAAATGACTATTTAAAAAATAGCAGACTCTCATATAGTCCAGGATGGACTCAAATTCACTTCTTGTGCCTTGACCACCACTTCCTGCATCGTGGAGTGATTATCACCACAGCATAGTTATGACTCCTTAGCATAATTTTGAAACTTAATTCACCATAAATGAATAGTTGCCCTCTGGACTCTTAGACCTATTACTCTGATCATCCATCCTCATGCTAGTGATGGCATGTTTTATATTGTTTTTATTAGATAAGTGTGCTGTTGCGGGAAATATTAAAAAGAGCTAGCGCATTCCTATTCTAGTGCCGGCACCAGCAGGCCACAACACTAAGCCCCTGTGGGGTCCCACTGGCTCTGTCCCACATTCCAGTAACCAAATTGTGCCACCAACCTCGCCATTAGATATCATAATACCCAGTAACCAGGTAAAATCAAAACTCTTAAAACTTATAGCTAACCAATCAGATTTATGTATCAATAAAATCACAATGTACAAGACACAAATTCAATAATTTCATAACCAATTGATAATGATAAAGGCTTTGTCCCAATTATGATATCTCTAACCTTATAATATCATAACTACCTGTGGTTGACTAAAGCCATTCTGGTTCAAATCCATTGCCATCTTGCCTTTTTCTTTTCTCTTTGAGATGTTCTTTGTCTCTGCAACTCTTCACTCCACTTCTCTTTTCCCTGTCCGATCACAGGTCTCCTGCTGCCCTTATGTAATTGGACAGGGAAAATCCTGCAACAGTGTGCTGGGCCCCTTGCTCTTTATTCAGATGGTGGGTGGCTGTTCGGAGTCTCTCTCATTCTGTATGACCAGCCCTGTTCATTCCCACACTAAATGCAGCCAGTCTTTGAAAAGGACTTAGTCATTGTAAGTGACTATTTATGTCTTAACTGTTTTAAGGCTTTTAACCAGTGAACAAAACATGTCATTCCATTTATTTTTTTAATTTCTCTTAAGACTGTTTCCTGGTTCTGTGAGTAAAATATCCCACACCACTTTTTAACATTTTTTACGAAGTATCTTATTATTGTATTTATTAATGTCATCAAAGGAATAATCTTTTCAATTTTGAGAGAGTATAGCAATATTATTTATTTGTCTGTATTGTTCTTGCATTCTGTATCTTTGTAGAATTCAATTTTTTAGTTCTCAATTTTTTCAGGATGCATTTCTTAGAAACTACTTTATAGGTCATATCATTAATGCTATCTATTCACAGAAATGGTTTTGCACTTTCATTTTAATATGGATGTATTTTATTTTACATACATAATTTTCCTGGCTTGAACTTCTACTATAATGTAAAATAAAGGCTCTGAGGGTAGATATCCTTAAATAGTTCTCCATCTTAAGGAAAACCTATGGGCTTTTCACAACTCCCCTTGATAAGAAAGCCTCTTCTATTTCTAAGAATTATTCTAGTTTTGCATAAAAGCTGATTTAATTTTGTCTAGTGTGTTTCCTGTATTTGCTGAGATGACATGTCAGCTTCACTCTTTGTTGTATCTAGCATATTTGACACTGGCTGAGTCTTCATGACTTGAACAACCTTATAATGCTGAGATAATCCCATTTGATAATTGCATATTATCCTTATTACTATCTTGTTAAACTTATTTTGATGGTACCTTATTAAGAATATTTTACCAGAATACTCATGGAGTATGTTAATCTACAGGGTTTTTTTGTTGTTGTTTGTTTGTTTGTTTGTTACACTGATTTTTGGCATCAAGGTAATGCTGGCTTTAACTGAGTTGATAGAATCTGTCCATGTTTACTTTTTGGAAGGTTGCAAAAGATCCACAGTAATTCTTTTTTCTTATTATAGTCTTTGTGAGTAAATCCTTTGAAACTATTGAGATGTTTTTCATTGCCAAACATATGGTCTTTCTTAGAAATATTCCTACACACAAGAAGAGCTTGTTCTCGGGTGTCTGTGTGTAAGCTCTGTATGTTTCCTAGGTCTGGGTAGTTTATGGTATCATTCAAGTTTCATTAAGGGATAATTTCTGTTGACTGCTTTCCTCCTATATATGATTTACCCTTTTCTAATCATTGTGTACCTTATACTTTTTGTTGAAAACTATGCATTTTAAAAATTAAGTCTTCTATTTTTAGTTGTGAGCCTAATTAAGTCTTCCTATTCAAGCATGTTTTGTTTTAACTGCTCCTTCTTTATTAATGACTTTTCAGGAATTCGTTAAAGTCTGTACTTTTTGTCAAGTTGGCTTTATTAGCTTAGTGGTAAGCTGATGGTTAAATGTAAGTTTCTTGAATTCTTTGAGTTATTAAGTCTCCCAAATTCTACGAAGGGACTCTGTTTTGAGGGCAGGGTACAATTTCAACATTCTAGTGATTTCAAAATCTGACTAACCCTCACTTCTTGTGTGTCACCTTTAAGTCATCCAGAGGTGAGATATTAGGGTGTTCCTAGGTTAGATGTTTGCCTACTCTGCGCCCATAATTAGCCTTCTATAAAATCAGTAGACAGTTTTCCAAAGCCCCCTATGTATACCTCATTCCCTGAAATTTACCACCAATCCTTTGTTTAATATTTGCTTATTCCAACCATATGATTGTGTGAAGCAGATAGACATTGAACAATTGCTGCTGACTTTTGTGTCTGATCAATATTCTAGGGTCAAGTTTTGGCTCACCAAGTGAGTTCTAAGTTAGCTAATCCCCTGCAAAGTGATTTGTTGTTGTTATTGTTGAGGATTGGTTCTAATACTTTGAATTAATCTAGCCCCCAAAATCGAGAATCTGCTGTCCAAATGCTGAAGGTCCATGTCTCCAATTGTTTTCTTATCAATCAATAAAGAGCCAACAGCCAATGGCTGGGCATATAGACTGAGGTGGGACTTTAAGATTTGCATGGGCTAGAAACCTGGAGAGAAGAAGGGAGCAGAGATTGCCATGACAGGAAAGAAGAAAAACCAGATCTAAAGGCCCACCCACATGTGAGAATCAGGGAAAATGTCCACACAGACCAATTCCCCAATTGTGTTTGGGGTAGCAGAGATGAAATATAGATTTTAAAATATGTTAATTCACAAGTACCAGAGAGGAGTGTTTGCTAGCAGCAGGAAAGATTAGAAATGCCCAGGCATTAAGTTAGTCAAAGCATGTTAAAATTAACTGGTGTGTGTGTATGTGTGGTGTGTGGGGGGGAGGGGGCCTTTCATTCCTGAATCCAGAGAGCTCCTGAGCAGGTGCAATTGCAACGAAAGTGCACAGGCCACAGGAAGCAACTCGGCTTAGCTAAACTCGTAGCGACAATTTTCTCCAAAGAGTTCCAAAACTGACAGCTCTCTGGATCTAAAAGAAAAACAAACAACAACAACAAAAAAAAAACAATAAAACGAAACAAAAGCAACACCTCCATCCCACTTCAATGATGCTGGGCCCCTAGTTTTTCTCACAATACAGTGTGCAAGGGATAGGCTAAAGTGCCAAGATACTCATGGCTATTACAGAAACATGACCTTTTCTCTGCAGTGAGTGACCTGTAAACTTTTGCAAAAATGTGTTTATTTTCAAATTTCTAAAATTTAATTGCTTTACCGCTTTTCCCAGTGCTTCTGAATTTCTAACAATGAACAAATATGGCACAAACTGCCTCTTCTCTATTCCTTCTAGACTACTGACTTCTGACATCGTCCCTGCGACAGAAGTTCTCAGCTAATGCAGTAGGGGGACCAGGTTATGAGGGGTCCAGGGGTCAAGGTCATAAGTGATATAGGTGGTTTGCTAAGTGACATGGAGGGATCTTTTGAACTTCTTTCAGCAAAGTTAGATACAATTTATTCAAACGAGTTCATTTCCAAACAATGTATACTTGCAGACTGACCTCAGCTCTATCCATGTACGACTGAGCACAGGACTTCCAAAAGCCTAATGGAAGCAGTCGCTCAGACTTCTCATCCACCATAATGTGTTTGTTAATGAGATCCCTTAAGGGTGGCCTAGAAATGTACAGCTCCATCTGTTATTGGATAATGTTGCTATGACCTCTTTTTGTAACCTTTAGAAAAATAAAACTTGTTTGATGTCCCCAGATGCATTGTGTATCTGGTCATTCTGAACCTGCTACAAATGACATTTGTTAATTCAGTCAACTTCCATTTGTTTAAAAAAAGATAGAAAAGAAAACTGATTTAATGAATCTGTAATATCGTTCATAACAAAATAAAATGAAAATGACAATCTGTTGGCTATTAGGTAGACAGTTCACATTAAATTAAAATAGAGACTTTCTCTTTGATCTACAAATTCCAAGTTCTTTCAAAGATGCGCCTCGGGCTTACTACCAGTCTGTTAAGATGCATTAAATTTTTCTACTGTAGAATTTATTAAGTTGTATAAAATTTGCTTAATAAAATTACTTCAACTGTACTATACTATCTCTAGAGAAAATAAGTTTTAAATAATATTCTTTCTAAGCTATCTTAAAAGCAAAGGATTGTATTTAAAGTGGATATAGAAGGCTGGTTATAAAATAAATGACCAAAAAGCTACTGAAATAAGTTGTGGACCAAGAGGAATGGAAGTGGTAGCAACTCCTTCCTTGCTTCCATAGTCTGAGCCTTCATGGTAGAATCAAAGGTTTTTTGTGAGTTGTTTGACAAGGTTGTGTGTGTGTGTGTGTGTGTG
>LR749989.1:116243-157930 GCA_902729485.2 Mus minutoides | reverse complement strand
AGAGAGAGAGAGAGGGAGAGAGAGAGAGAGAGAGGGAGAGAGAGAGAGAGAGAGAGAGAGAGAGAGCGTGTGTGCTTGGTGTTTGATGACACATTAAGTATTGGAAGGATGACTGAACACAGAGAGGCACCCATATAAAAACATATACATCAAAAAAAACACATGAAACCAAATTATAGATGCCTACTCAATTCCATGCCTTGTGAGGCTGAGGAGTCATGAGCTCTACTTAGATAACTAGGAACATGGTATGCAACACCAAATGTCTTGGTCTCAGATCCACGTGGAGTACAGACATCATTACTTCCTTATTTACCTACCATGACTCACCTTCTGATTGTAGAGGAGCCCCGAGGAAGAGTGAATGTTCCGTACAGGTCACTCACAGAGTGTAGCAGTCACCATATCCTTCCATGATAAGAGCCATTGCATCCCGCAATCAACAAGGCAACTCAGAGCTTTTGTTTGCCCAGGCTTTATTGCATACATGTTTTAGCGGTAACCATCATGCACTGTGGGTTTTCAGAACAGGCTTCATTTTACATGCTTCATTGTTACATACGTTGTCTTGCTTTTTAAGCTGAGAAATAGTCTTCCCAACTATGGAGAACATAAAGAGAGGCCTGTGGCCAGAAAGAAAATCTGTTGGGGAAAGCCTGAAGTACTGAATTAAACGGTAGGAGGCAATAGGAAAAAACCAAAATTACAAGGCACTGCACCTAGAAGCCCTGAGAAATGACTTCGCAACATGCATAATTTAATAGAATCCACCAGCTGCATATATAAGCACCTTAGCAACTTTAAATAGGTATAAAGACAGAAAATAGACTTGGATTGATGCAACAGAAATGACATTGTACAGATTCTAATCTATAACCCTTCAGCAAAACCCTGGAGCACTCCCGGTCAACTATTTCTAATGTTTGAATATGCTGTTGTATTGAGCTAGTATTAGTTGAATGAAATTGACCTCCAATTATAAATTTATAATTTTTTTTAATTCTTGGGGTTTTTTTTTCTAATTGTTTTGTGATTGTTTCATGATGTGAACTTAAGATGGAGTATCAGCTTTGAGATGTCCTTATATTCTATGACTAGATCATTTGTAAATCACTCTGCTATTTTACACTGAAGTCTGGATTGTAACACATAGACTCCACTTAGCCTTTAATATCCAAGCTGCAAGATAGTGCAACATAGTAACATAAACAGGAGTGTGGAGCTCCAGAATCTTCTGTCTCATTCATTTCATGCATGTGGTAACATAACAAAGAAATTCTCTCATTCTAATCTACATACTATATATTAGCAAAGTTCATTTTTGTTATCATATATAATATAGTAATATGAAGCTCTGTATAACTGAAAGCCAAGTCACAAGTTTATTCAAATCAAAAAGTGAAAATACTCAAGGACATCAGAAACATCTTTGATATCATTTCAGTCCAAAGGCTCACCATGCTTAATTATTTAATCTTTATACTTTATAAAATGGCATATCAAAATCATAGTGTACTGGCTGGTTTTGTGTGTCAACTTGACACAGGCTGGAGTTATCACAGAGAAAGGAGCTTCATTTGGGGAAGTGCCTCCATGAGATCCAGCTGTGGGGCATTTTCTCAATCAGTGATCAAGGTGGGGGACGCCCATTGTGGGTGGTGCCATCCCTGGGCTGGTATTCTAGGATTCTATAAGAAAGCAAGTTGAGCAAGCCAGGGGAAGCAAGTCAGTAACACCCCTCCATGGCCTCTGCCTCAGCTCCTGCTTCCTGACCTGCTTGAGTTCCAGTCCTGACTTCCTTTGGTGATGAACAGCAGTGTGAAAAGGATAAGCTGAATAAACCCTTTCCTCTCCAGCTGGCTTCTTGGTTTGTTTGTGCAGGAATAGGAACCCTGACTAGGACACATGGTAATGACATGGTCCTGCTCTCCATTATATGTCAATATTTCTTATTTTCCCTCATTACTTCCCATCTTTCCCCTTGGCTTTGTCTTCTTCTCAAACAATGGCTATTTAGAAGAACCATCTCTTTACTAGCATAATCTCAGTTTAGTGCCCCAGGGACAATCTCGGGGTGTAAAAGGCTTTGTGTGGTCAAGTGTTCCCAGAACTCTCCATGCAAGTGCTCCATGAGTTCACCCTGTAGGTGCTCAATCGATCTATCTCCTGCTCTAACACAAGGACGCTGTCCAAATAAATCACCAATTCCCTTCTAAATGTATCTGCATCAAACTCCTCTGAGTCTTCACGTTTCTTCAGTCTCTCATATTCTTTAGTCTACATGACATCTCAGCTAGGACACCTCAATTGCTTAAACAAATTCAAAGGGACAGAGAAGACACTCAGCCTTACCTTCACCTCCCTCTCCAGTGCCCTAGGGGCATCACTCTATGCCCTTGGCCTTGGAAAGCCTAACTGTCAGCACACTTTATACAGTCAAAGGGAGGCTGGAGCCTGAAGCCACTAACTAGGAAAAGCCTGAACCTGCACCGCAGTCACAGCCATTTCTGATATACACTAGGACACATCTTTAAAATCCCCTTCATTACCACATTTCCACCAAGGCTTCTAGAAACTTCCTGAGGAGCAGATCTCTACCGTGGGAGGAAAAACTGTTATGAATAAATAAAACACAGCTCCTTCAAAATGCATAATCAACTCGTAACAAGTTTTAAATGTTTGAGGTTTTATTTTGTATAGCTGATATTGCCAGCAAAGAACAAATGTTGTTATATACAAGTAGAAAAAAGTGCTCTTTTAAATGTTGAGAAACAATCCCTCCTCACAAAAAAAAGTTTATTTTGAAAGCCAATGTAATATGGGACAGGAGGCAATTAAGCAGTGAGTTTATGGCTGCTCAGGGAAGACCATCTAGAGCATTATAAAAATCACAGAATTGTGTGCAAAGTGGAGCAGATCCGTCTCCAGCCCAGAATCAAGGACAGAAATGTCTCTTCCTACCCCCGAGGGTTTTTTTAATTATCTTCCTCGGTCCCTCAGCACAGAAAAACTTATTTTCCACAAAGAGAGCAAGGACCCCTGAGATAATGCAGACACAACATACTGAACCTTGGTGAGCCATTTTTCGTTAGCAAGTGAAGCAACTGGGACTTCCCAAGCTCTGCTTTAGAGTAGACAACTTTTTTTGAGTCATTTAATTTAAAAGTGATTAATTTGTATTCAAGAAAAATACAGGATATTATAAAAATTCGGGGCCCATAATCTTTATCCCTGAAGCCCATGGTGAACCGCAGAAAAGATGGCCCAGACACAAGCAGTCAAAACCTGAAAATGAGCCATTCCACAGAATGCAAGCAGTCTTTGTAGCCACATCATTCTAGTATATTGTATCCATTCTATGAAAAGGGTAGCTAGAAATTCATTTCAAAAATACTTTCTAACTTCAAACTATGCCACATGTAGCTGTATATAAAAGTATGGAGCAAAGTCTTCATGTTTAATATTAATTCAGTCAATCTCTACAAAAGTTTTATTATCTGATTTAAAGACACCTCACACACACACACACACACACACACACACACACACGAATAAGCTTGGTCCTGCAAGTCTTACAGTTCATGGTCCCCAGCTTGTTATTACTTCTTAAAACTGGACAAGTACAATTAAGATAAACCCTTACTGAACAGTGTCCTAGCTTCATGGCCCTGTGGCAAAATACCTAAGATAAAGAACTTAAAAACAAAGAAATATCTATTTTTGATTCAGAGTTTGAGGGGATACAAACCATAATCACCTGGCTCCCTTCCTCCTGGGCTTGTAAGAATGTCATGAAAGAAGGGTATAGCATCCCACAGTGATGGCCAGGAGGAGTTAGGAGAGAGCTAGGGACAAAAAAAAAAAAATCTACTTATCAATGGTGCCACCCCATTGATGGCAGCATTGATGAAATTAGGACTCTATGATTCCGTCGCTTTGAATGCTACTCTTGTGGAGGCAACGCCTTCATCACCTGATCATCTGGAGCCCACTTCACTTCCAAACTACGGTCAGAATAAATTTGTCTGAATTAACTTCTGTAATGGGTCTTCAGACCTGAACACAACTGACACCATGTTGGATGTACCATTCTGACCTTAGAACTCAGCACATGGGCCCCACCTCCTGCCAAAAAGGGAACAAAGACCTAATCCAGCAAAGATCTGGTCCATAGTTCCAGGACCCAGGAAAAGTCCCTAAATTTTCTAACCTTGCTTTTTGGCTTCTGAAATTTTGCTTCTCACTAACTGTTCTTGCTAACTAAAGTGTGTCAACTAGGGAGGAGTTTTATGCATAAAAGACAAAAAGAAAAGATGAACTTGGGACTGTATGATTTGGGCAAGTTTCCCTTAATATAAGCCCACAATATAGACTTTCTATCCAGCCTTAAGGGTGTTATGTGTTCTTGGATGGAATTACATTATAGCAGTACAAAATCCACTTGACAGAAACAGCAAATAAACTGATGGTATAAATAAAAATCTGGTAAAAAAAATTCTTTAGCTGCTTAATTATTTTTCTAAGTAATTTATTCCATTTTATTTCTGCACACATGTGTGCACCTTTATGAGTATATGCCATATGTATTTCAATTCCCAAGAGAACCAAAAGATGGTGCTGGATCCCCTGGGGCTAGAGTTACAGGTGGCTATGAGCCCTGTCCTGGGAACCCAAATTAAGTCCTCTAGAAAAGCAACAAGTACCCTTGACATCTGAGCCATCTCTCCAACCCACAGCTTAGTTCTTAACATTAACAGTTTTCTACATCTTTTTAAACCACTTTAATATGGTAGTAGTACATGGCAGAACTCTAACCTATTTCTGGTGAAGATCTGAATGCTAACTGTCCTCCACCTCCAGGAAGTGGCAACAATAAAAAAAAAAAAGATTAGTCACCTACATTATAAATTATATAGTTCTCATCTTGATATCAGTCAAAGTGATAATGTCCACTTCAGTTAAAATAGGGCAGATTTTTAAATTTACGGTCAGGGTCATTTTGTTTCAGAAGAGATAAAACCAAGAAACAAAGCAAGCATTGATTCTCTATTGAATCAATGCAGGATCCTAGTTGTCTAAAGCAGGAGGCCATATCAGGAGAATATGATCAATGTTTCATGCCAGGTCACCCAGGTAATGAATACAAGGTACTTGGATCTAGAAGTACAATTTCTTTCTTGGCCACAGCAAGGCTAACAGTCTCTGTCCTGCCTACACTAAATTGCAAGAGAAGCCTTAGGGAAAATAGAAACTCATTTCAATGGGAAAGATGGTATCGGTCTGAACCCATCTAAATGATTAGACAAACAGTCATATAATTGGGTTCTAGAAGCATGGTTTTCATTTGCTTATGCTGGCAGTACATATTGGACAATGGGGGATTCAGCTATGAAAAGCACTTGCTGCTCTTGCAGAGGGACCAAGGTTCCATTGCCAACTGGTCACATCAGATTGTTTACAATGGCCTGCAACTGCAGCTCCAGGGGAATCTCACATTTCCTCCTTTGGCTTCCTTCTGCACCTATACTGCTGTGTACATATACATCCACAAACATAAAAACACACATACATATGTATACACATACGTACACACACACACAATTACAAACAATAAAAAATAATATCCTTTATTAAAAGAGAATAAAAACTATGCAAGACACTACATTTCAATGATATTATTATATAATCAGTTTGGAATATATGTTGTCAAATCTCTACTGTCTTCTGAAAATGACTTTATAATCTGTTCATGATTCAGAACTATCTTGGTTAGAACAGAGAAAGGTAATTCCAACCAGGGCTAAGTAGAGCAGACCGTGTAACCCAAGGTGACCATCTAACAAAGCAGACGCATGAGGAGAGCAATAGCCAACATCCTAATCTGGGCTTGTGTGTGTGTGTGTGTGTGTGTGTGTGTGTGTGTGTGTGTGTGTGTGTGTTCTGAAGAGCAACCATAGTTAGCATTTCATTATGTTTACCACAAGAGCTCCCATTTCTCAATCTACAAATTCAAAATTCCCAGGAAGGTGTCAAAGACCAAGTCCAGGTCAGAGGCCAATTCTACCCAAGGGTTTTACGCCTCACAGCTACCACATGATTCTGGCTTGGAAAACGACAGAGTTTTTCAGAGAAGGAAGGGAGAGCGACCATAAAAACTAGAATTCTATTTTGCTGTGCACTGAAGATCAAAAGAACTTTGGGGGCAGAGTTCAGATTGTTTATCTCAACCCAGTGATATTTTTTAATTGCTTTGCTATAATTTTTCAGCTCTGATTCCAAATCTCATTGACATTTTTTTATTCTTAGTTTTAGGGGATTAACCAAATTAGTGACTGACATTTTTTTAATAGAGGTTATACTGTTTTGATCTACTTGAAATCACAATTGTGTTTTTTTGTTTGGAATGTTATAAAAATTGCTTTATCAAGCAAAAAGACATTAAACAAATATATTTCAAGAAACAAACGTGTTTTTTTAATAAAGAATCAAAGAAAAAGTAAAGTCAAGGGGTGGGGAAGTTAGTATTGTTCTCTACAAAACCTTGTTATAAAGGAAAATGGGTAAGTAGATGTTCTAAAACGCATAGCCAGCTAGTTCAATAGTAGCCCATGTGTTCTCAAGCTATTCTCTGACATGCTTGACCCCTCCCTCTTTCTCTTATGGATAATTAAAAATATACACCAAAAAAAAAATCTGCAACTGGAAATCCCTGGTTTATACTCCTTTCCAATGGTGATGCTCAGAGTACATTAGAACAGGGAAAATCTTTTCACGTAACTATTCTTCTACCAATAAGGTCCTCTGCTTCCACTTTTACCTATAGCTGGGCAGAAGAGATGTAGGCGGGGTTTCTGTTCCCAGGCTTGGGGTCTGAGGCAGCACCACATGAGATGAGAGAGAGAAGGTAGAAAAAGAATATGCTGTTGGGGTAAGGGATGGCAAGAATTGGCCATGAGGGCTGGCCAATCAGAATAAGAGTGGCTCAGGCAGAACATGACAAGTCATATCTCAGGGTTATTGGCAGGAAGTAGACGTAGCAGCTTAGAAGGTAGATTCTGCCCAGGTCTATTGCTTGAAAGACTTATTATCAATATGAAGGTTGTGTGTCCTTTGTCAAGGAACTGAATGGTCAAAGGTGGAGTAGAAACTCCTGATTGAGATTAAATATTGCCACCAAGAGGGAGGCCTTGGCTCTGACCAATCTGAGTAATACTTCTCAGAGAATCCGCCCACAAAGCTAAAAATCATCCAAAAATATTCTCATGAGAATACTTCAAGACACAAAGAAGGGCTGTGAAAGTCTTTTTTGTTTTTATAACATTCTGTGGGGCTCAAAAGTCACATTGGGTCTGGTGCTCTGCTAGTCTCATGCTGATAATAGTTACACAGAGGCTAGTCTCCTGCACACTGAAAAAGCGGCTCTTGTAACAGATGTAATAGGCACAAAGACAACTTCTCTAGCGTAGAGTGGAAATTCCAACATTGATGCTAAGTCTAATCAAGGTTGCTAGGTACAAACACAAAGCCAAATGAAACTCAACTTCCTTCAGGCTGGCTTGTTTTTCTCATGTCAAGCAGAACTAGTCCAGTATGGTATATGGTGTCGGCAATTGGCAGTGAAATGATGCTAAGTAGAAACTCCTTAGAGACAGAGTCAAGTGGTTTCTTAAATTTAACTGTTTATTTGAATTTCTTGATAAAAGATCTCATGTATCCCAGGCGGACCTCAAGTAGGTTACATAGCTGAGGCTGGCCTTGAACTATTGATCCTCCTACCTTTACCTCCCAAGTGCTGGGATTGCAGGTATGTGCCACTAGACTCAGAAAAGCCCTGAGGTTTTTACAGTTAATGGTGCACAGTATTCACAGTGCCTAGATACATTAGGTAACATCACTGAGGTAGCCAGCAATTAGACCTGAGATATATCTCCATGACGCTCACATTGAGCCAGTTCCCTGCATATATGATACATGTATTGTCTCAGTCAGGGTTTCTATTCCTGCACAAACATCATGACAAAGAAGCAAGTTGGGGAGAAAAGGGTTTATTCGGCTTACACTTCCACATTGCTGTTCATCACCAAGAAAGTCAGGAACCTCCTAATGGCTAGTTCTCATAATTCTCAAAGGAAAAACACAAATTGTGACCTAGGTGTATAATCCTTGTTTATCAGTGGCTAATCTTAATCAGAACTGACTTACTAATTACTGTAATTATACCTGGTTCCTGTAAGCCCCCTTGATGTATTCATTCCTATTGTATTATACCATTGTAACTCCGTGGATGAAGCTCCCCTGGTTTCTCATATCCCCACTATATAAAAAGTCTGATGCTTTAATTCACAATTACACTCAGATATTACACACTCCCTTGTGTGTGGCCTCTGTTTTTCACATCTGCCGAATCTTGCCCACTAGTTTCAGAGAACTGGACACCCACAGACAAGGGACTTGAGAGGGTCTACAGCAGGAACTCAAGCAGGGCAGGAAGCAGGAGCTGATGCAGAAGCCATGGAGGGATGTTCCTTACTGGCTGCTTCCCCTGGCTTACTCAGCCTGCTTTCTTATAGAACCCAAGACTGCCAGCCCAGAGATGGTCCCACCCACAAGGGGCCTTTCCCCCTTGATCACTAATTGAGAAAATACCCCACAGCTAGATCTCATGGAGGTACTTCCCCAACTGAAGCTCCTTTCTCTGTGATAACCCCAGCTGTGTCAAGTTGACACAAAACTAGCCAGTACATGTATGTATATATAGGTATATGAAAAATGTCTTTCTAGCACACATGAAGCAAAGGCAAAAGAGAGACTTCACTTTTTTAAGGAGAAAAATGGAGAAAATAAAACAGACATTCCCAAATAACTCTCTACAACCTAAGCAATGACATGGGGAGCGGCGTTCATGATCAGATACCCCAAACTCCTCCTGCATGGGCCGTTTGATGAGATCCAGCTGGATTCCAACAAGGAAATGCTTCAAGGGAAACCACCAAATGCTCAGTCCTCATGTACCAATTACAAACTTTTTAAATGCGTAAGTACAGAGATCCCTTGACAAGTGAGGACTATGGCCCCACCAAGGGCAGCACGTTTTCAGAGTCTCTGTTAAGGAGACTGCCAATTACAGCTTTCTCCAGCACCCCCTCTGACCCTAGAGAAATTAGCAACTAAGCAGAGAGGTGCAAGGCAGGGAGATTGATGGCCCTGCAGGCATCCTAACTACCCGCACTAGAAAGGGAAACGGCAGGGTTGCAGTGTGGACAGTACACAACGTTTTTTAAATGGAGATTTTTTTTTTTAACATTATGATATAGTGGAACTTAAAAGCCTTGACATTCAATTTCAGTTCAATTCTAATGATACTCTATAATAGCACTTCCCAACACAAAAGGTATATGGGGAATTTAAATTTCTTAGATGCAGCATTTAAAAAGATAAATGGGAACAGGTGAGATTAGTTTTAACATTGTGTTTTATTTCACCCAACATATCCAAAATTTCAATGTGTAATAAACAGAAAATTTTTACTAGTAAGATAGTTTGCACTTTTTCTAGTAGGTCTTAAAGCTAACATATGTTTTATACTTATAATTTGATCAGTCCTGTGAATATTGTATTAGATAATATAGATGTATAGACACTTAAATAATCATTCACTCAGTTACATAAAGAGAAATTATTATAAGTGCTTCGTGTATAGCAGAGCAGTTAGGATTCTTTACTAATTAGCATACCTCTGCCTTAATATGGAATTAACTTTGTTATTGAGCGGGAACATAGAAATTAAGACTATAACTAAATGTTAAAGTCAACATGTGTGATACGGGTATTAAATAAACTACTGCAGGGGTGTACAGCATTGTTTCAACAATGAGGCAGGGAAAGGTTGTAAAAGAATTATGTCATGCCTGGGGTTGGAGGAGGGAGGCATAAAAGCTGATTGAGAGGTAGAAAGATCGTATAAGCAAACAGTACCTGTAGAGAGTAGCCTGATGGGATAAGAGCTCAGAGTGTAACAGGTGAATGGGACCATAGCAAATCCAGTGAGGCCAAATGGAAGGGGGAAGGGACTATCAAAACCTTGGACTCATAAGTGTCACTAGGGGTGTGAGAAAATGTGAGTAGGGGCCCTAGTATGATGAGGCTGGATAGTGAGAAGATAAATCTTGCTACTGTGTAGAAAGATGTCTCTGGGGTTTTCTAGGAGAGAAGATAGGATAGGGCAAGATGCTGCTTGCTCTTTCTTGCCGTAGTATCTCTAAGAGGAGTGGTAGCTTTAAGAAATGTCTAGGGGAAAAGAGAATAAGATTCTGGGGTAGAATCACTCAGAAGTTGATTCTACACCAGTGATTTAGTTCCTCTTGAACTGAAAGATGTCACAGATGTCTGCTGTGTGTTTCAAGAACTGCACATGGTAAATGGTTGGAGCCACATGACGAACTGGAGATACGACAGAGAAACAAAAAGAACATGAGTTCAGTTTTGAGCATCCTCATTGTGAGATATGTTCAGTAGTTCCAAGGAAGAATGCCAGATAGGGGCATGTCCCTGAGGCTAAGAAAAAAATTGGACCTAAAATTATAGCATTGGGAGGTTATTGGCAGGAAGAAACTATCTGAGGCCACAAGAACAGATAAAATCACCTAAGGCCAAAATACCAAGTAAAAGAACAGAGGGTCTAGAGCTACCCACAAGAGTCTATGTCATGTGACTATTAAGCAATGAATAACCACCAGGAAACCACCAGCCTTGGAGTCAGGAAACAAAAACACAAAGAAATGGTGAGAAATGAAAGGCAAGTATTATTTTTAATAAGAGGAAGAAAGTGATGACTCTACAGAAAGCTCATTAAAAGTCAAAGAACATGAGAAAAAGAATTATCCATTGGACTTATAAACAGAACTATGTAAGAGCAGTTTCAGTAGAGAGGTGGGAACAGCTCAGCTCTGTGGAGCCAATGCGTACAGATAACAGGTCACCTCATGTGCTTTTTTTTTGGGGGGGGGGGTGATGGTGGTGTGTTGTGGTATGTTGTGGTACTGAGAACCAAACCTACAGTTTCAGACCTTCTAGACCCAGGTTTCAGAGAATTGTCCCACTGCTTGTATTTCTTGTTATGACGCAGGATCTAAGTTGCCCAGTCTAGCCTTGAACCTGAGACCCTTTCTCTTCAGCTTCCTGAGTAGCTGGAGTCACAGGCCTGTACCACCATGTCTGGTTTATTTTCTCTTCCCTCTTCTCCAATTTCCTGATTTCACCTGTCAAGGTCTGACCGCCCATAAAATCTGCACTAGCATGCGTGTGGCTATGTAACTAAAGCCAAGCAAACAATCATACAACGTGGATGAAAATTAAATACCAAGAGATGACATGTCATGTCAGGAAAAAATACAGTCATGTTAGGAAAAGATGATTCCTTGTTGAGAAATTTCTAGAAAGGAAAGAATAGACAAGGAAGTCAAGAGTTTTTAAGACATTTCTCCTCTTGCCAAAGAACTGTCCCTCTACAGAGCCACATGCACATGGGTCTACCCCTGAGTCATTCTGATTTTTTATTGTTCTCTATTTTCCTCTACTTGGACCCCTAGTTGTATATCCATAGGCTGGCCAGAGGTTGCAGAAGACTAAAATAGAGGTGGAATAAAACTAAATCATTAGGCCAACCCAACCACGGATTTCTAAGGAAATTGGCAGATTGTGATTAGAAAACATTATAGTTCTCATGGCGTTCAAAACCTCAAAAGACAGCAACGTAGGGAGAATGAGAGACTGAATCTCAGGCCTTGCCACCATTCAAGTCAACTTCTGCAGGCTGAGCCTAAGGGTCTGGTTTAAAGACAAGAGTCTAATTCCTCCCTTGCAGGGTTTTAGTGGAAGTTAAATGAAATGATGCTTGGGAGGAAAGTTCTCATTGGCCACCTGGAATTTACCAAAGGCTCATTCCATTCTACAAGAGCTCTCTTGTCCTTCAAACTCTTGGGTCAAAATGTCTGTTTAAGTGGACATTATCTGACATAAAGAAGAGGTATAAACTACCATCTACTATATCAGCAAAAATAATCTGTAACAAAATAAGAGGGGAGGCAGTAATCAAGCAAGGTCATATGTGGACACAGTTTGAAGGAGTTAGAAACATCCTGAAATCATAGTAATGGTCAGTATCTGTCAGAAAGGTTGATAAGCAGAGAGTCCACCATGACACTATCATTTCAGCCTTTTCAGAAAAGAATTAGCCACATCTGACTCTACACAAGAAGCACTTTTTGTTACTGCCCTTAACGCCAGAAGAACAAAGGGGGATTTTTCTCCTTCTGCATGCCCAGCTACAGAATTACAGGTTAAATGAGTCACTGGGATTTAGCGTGATAGGAACATTTTTTTCCACCATTTCATTTTGTTTGATGATCTGGGGATTAGCAGAACTGTGTTCTGCGTCTTTCTCCATTAGCCAGGATTCTGAGCTGCTGATTGTTTCTGTAAATCTGGCGGTCAGCTGTGATGCTCTGAAATAAAGCTCTCAGATATTTAAAGAAGGCATGTCTAAGGCAAGGCTTGCCTTCCTTTGTGTCACAGCACACACATCTGGAAGCCTTCCTGCCCTTCTTTCCGGAAACTATGTAAGATGCAAGTGCGAGGAATATTATTTTGAGGTTAAATGTTTAAAGAGATCAGTGTGCCTTTGCACAGTAAAATGGTTAGTATTTAGATATTTCTATGAATTACCTTTACCTGCTCATCTCCAAGCCAGTTTCCATACTGGGAACAAATACAGACTTGGCCTATTACTTATGTAATTAATTATTTTATTTATTTACGTTCCATCCATTACCACCTCCCCTGGTGCCCCTCCCACAGTTCCCCATCCCATTTCCCCTCCCCCTTGCCCCTGAGGGGGGTGCTTCCCCTCTACAACCCCCCCCATGGAATCCCCCTTACCTGGAGCCTCAAGTCTCTTGAGGATTAAGGGCATCTTCTCCCACTCAGGCCAGACCAGGCAGTCCTCTGCTATATGCGTGCTGGGGACCTTAAACCAGGCTATGTACACTGCTTTGTTGGTGGCTCAGTCTCTGGGAGCTCTCTGGAGTCCACATTAGTTGAGACTGTTTGTCTTCCTGTGGGGTCCCCTTCAGCTTCTTCAATCCTTCCCCTAATTCAACCATAGGGGTCCCAACTTCAGTCCAATGTTTGGGTGTAAGTATCTGCTTCTGTCTCATTCAGCTGCTGGTAGGGCCTCTCAGAGGACAGCCATGCTAGGCTCCTGTCTGTAAGCACATTATAGCATCAGTAAGAGTGTCAGGCCTTGGTAAACCCCCAGGAGATGGATCTCAAGTTGGGCTGATCATTTGACCACCTTTCCTTCAGTTTCTTCTTCATTTTCATCCCTGTAGATTTTTTTTAGACAGGAACAAATCTGGGTCAGAAATTTTGACTGTGAATTAGTAACCCATCTTTCCAATTGCAGCCCTGGCTATGTACTGGAGGTGGACTCTTTGAATTCTCTCTCCCCAATGTTGGGCACTTTCTGTTTTTAAAGAAGCATTTTTGTCATGATCTATACCAATTAGAAACCTAATTCATAATCCCAGCACTCAGGAGGCAGAGGCAGGCAGATTTCTGAGTTCAAGGCCAGCCTGGTCTACAAAGTGAGTTCCAGGACAGCCAGGGCTATACAGAAAAACCCTGTCTTGAAAAAAACAAAAACAAACAAACAAACAAACAAAAAGCCATAGTTCATTCTTTTCCAGGAAGGCTGAATCAACCCATTTGACAGATACTGATCATTACTGTGATTTTAGGATTGTTCTAAGTCCTTCAAACTGTGATGACACATGACCTTGCCTGGTTACTGCACACCCTCTTATTCTGACACAGATTATTTTTGCTGATGTAGTAGGTTATAGTTTATACCTCTTTTTTATATCATGTAATACACAATATTGAGTTAATTCCTATTGAACTAAGAACTAATCCTTACTTGTTGATGTCAAAATGTCCCATTTTCCACAATCTAGCCTCTCTTCCACACTTCCTCCACATAAGTATTTATCTTTAAGGGACTTCAGCTGCTGGCTACTTCCAACATACCCCTCCCGTTCCCTGTAACCAAACTTAGCTAACAATGCTGGGGACGTTGGGCTGCCTCCCTGCCTGCCTGCCTGCCTGCCTGCCTGCCTGCCTGCCTGCCTGCCTGCCTGCCTTGACAGCCTGTCTTCCTTCTTCACAGTCTCAAGTCTCTGGTCCTCCAAGACCCAGAGAAGATGCTCTGTGAAATGCTATAAAGTGCTTCTAGGAAAGTCTTCTATGAAATGCTCAGATCTACACAACACAACTGAGTTTGCACTGCAGGGATCAGTGATGGCCTTTAGCCATACCTCATCTAGGTTCACCCCTAGAGCTTTGCATTTTCCAATTTAATTAGATTTACATGGAGGGAGAGTTCACTTATCATTGCTTCCTCTTAAGTTTATTGGTGACAAAACCAATAAATCTTATTATAATTATTTACACATATACACTTTATAATTAATAACTAATCAACAAACAACTACCTGTGGTTTGTTGTTGTTGTTGTTGTTATTGTTTTTAAGTCTTAGCAAATCCTCTCTGTCACTGATTCTGGTTTTCTCCCTTTGCAGTTTGTCTAGGACTCGGGTGCTGTGTGAAAGGATGAACAGTGCTCTGTTCCTTTCATTAATTCCCAGACTCCTTTGCACCACTCACCATATTCTCATTTTCATTCTGAACCCAGACAAGCCCCTTGGGAAAGTCACTTCTCTAAAACTATCCTTTCAGGATCCAGAACCGGTCCATGGGTTTTGTAACTTCAATGGCAACAATCTAGTAAATGTTTTCATCATGAGAAAATATATTCCCTCCTTCATAACAATATCAAAGTACCGGAGTGTGTGCCTTGCCACTTCCTGCACATCAGAAAGACGGGTTATCAGCTGATGTTAGATAACACAGGCTCAAGGAGGAGCTTCTGAGACATCTCCCACTGAGGACCACGACATGCTGACAGTGTGTGGGCATCTTCTCTTGTCTCCCTCCCTCCTTCCCCCTTCCATTTCCCTGACTATTGATGCTTTTAAGAGCAGAGCAGATCTTTCTGGAAGAATTAAAGGCAATCATATCACTTGGGGGATTTTTCTGACAGTTTGTTCTCTACTATATCAGAGACAGGACCCAGCTGTCTTGAGTAAAAAACATATGCTATGCAGAAAGGACACCTTGGACCCCTGCTAAGGAGCTTTCCTACGGAGGTAAAACCAAAACTGCTACTAGACTGAGTCTATGGAAAGGTTGTCAGCCTTGGAGAGATCAGGATTCAAGAGCAGCTGGTTGACTTTCAGATAAATTCTACAATTTTGGATATCAGTGTTTCTAATCTTTTTTAAGGAAAGGCTGTGCTGGCTCAGTTGGTAAAGCTTTTGCTACACACACACACACACACACACACACACACACACACACACACACACAAAAGCTACCTGAGTCCGGATGTCCAAAACCCATATATAAACTCAGGCAGGATGGGCACATTGCTTGGGTGGGGAGGGGGGAAGATACACACATTTCCCTGAGTTTGCTGGCCAGTCAGTCTTTCCAATAAGCAAGCTGTATGATCAGTGAGAGACACTGTCTTACAAAACAAGATGGAGAGTACCTGAGGAAGATACCCTATATCTCTGAGACCTCTGATCTCCTATACACACATACACCACACAGAAGGGGAGGTGCAACTAAAAAGTCTAGAAGATACCCAGTGTTGACCTCTGACCTCCTATACTATATTGACAGTGGAGGAATGCCTAGGCCTTTTCAGGGCATAAAGTATTGACCAAGCATAAATACATCTTAGGTTAAGTTTTCAGCCCACATTGAGTCTAAAATGATGGTGTTTATACTGAACTAACATTATCAGAGGGCCATGTGAGCCATGGTCCACTTACTGAGGCCGAAGCAGAAAAGCCACATTGGGCAGATGTTCTGGTGGGGAGAAGGCAGGCTATGCAGAGACCTCTGTTTCTTGTTTTCTACCACGCTCCATAAAGAGCTGCAAGGGAAACAAGCCGGTGTTTCTAACACCTCACCCTTTAACATTCATCCCTTCCATCGCTCTTCAGTAAACGGAACAAGCAGGGACCAGGCAGGCTTTTATGCTTACACCTCCAGAAGACTTCAGAGTTTGACCAGAAGGCAATGTTGCTGCCTGAATGAGAAAGGGATATAACTCTAATTTAATTTAGAAGGGTAAGGCATCGGGGAGCTGAACACCTCAGGGCTTATCCACAAGAGTTTAGGCCTTTTATTACCAGATTTATATATCTCTGCACCACCCAGATCAAAAGTGAGTGAAAGCCATTGCCACAGAACGACTCTCTGATAGTCTGTGGATAATGAGTTTGTTATCTCTGTCCATCTCTCATTAGAAAGAGACTAGCCCTCTACAAACACCGCAGAGAGAAGCTAAGCTTCCTATAAAGCTTTTATGTAGAAAGAGCTGAGTAAAATTTCCCAGAGTGTCAAGAAAAGCAGACTCTAACTTCATTAGCTCCAGCTGGGTTTGACGAGTTTGACCTTGACATATTCCCTTTTCTGTAAATGGAAGACATGAATGCCCTTCTCACAAGGGATTTTAGGGGTGCTGGTGGTGATATTTTTGCTTTTTGTCTTTTGTTTTTTAAGTTAACTGCTTCCATTTTGGAAGAAAAAATCTTCAGATATTTGTTAAATGGCAGAGTTTTCAAAAAAAAGAAAATTCTGGGTTTGTGAACCTTTCCATCTGCCCCTCACCTTTGTACTAAAGTACGTCACAAACCAAAGGAGAACTCAGATGTTTTCAAATGGTATTCAGCTTTCTGAATAGATGTTCTCATTTAATCCAAAGGTAGACAAAGAACAAGCCTGTGTCTACTACTATTATTTTGCTATGGGACGTGGCAATAAAATGACTCCTAATGACTACCCATAGATCAGTGCCTCGCTCAGCCCTTATCACAGGAGCTACCTCTTGCAGTACATGGAAACTAGCACAGAGGCACATGACTGGATAATGTCCACAGAGTAAGGATTTGAAGCACTCAGCCCCAAATGGGATGTATTTATCAAACCCTCCACTCAAGGCTCAGGGAGCTATGCAGAAGAGGAACCAAGAGGACTGTAAGAGCTGGAGGAGATGGATGACTCCAAGAAAAAGCATCTTCCAGACACAATGTAACCGATTTGTATATGAACTCACAGAAACTGTGATAGTATGTGAAAGATCTAGACAAGTTCAAACCAGAACAAATTCCAGCACCAAGAAAGAGACATAGACACAAAATACCATCGATAATCAAAGAGATATTGGCAGTTGATACCTACTGGGAAAGGGAAAATCAGTTGGCTTTACTAGAGTCTTGCTGGGCATATCAACCATACTCCAAGCAGGCCTCATGCCCAGGCCAACACAAAACATATTGCATGGTGTGTGTGTGTGTGTGTGTGTGTGTGTGTGTGCAGTCCCACACTTGATTTTGGTTTGGTTTGGGTTTTGTCCTATTGGTTTTGACCTTTGTTTTATGTTGAGAGGAGAGCAGAGAACATGAAGGCTTCATCTGGGAAATTCAGGCAGCCTATATAAAAACGAATCCATCCCACCATAAAGAGATCCAACCCATCCTCATGAAGAAAATATATTCTTTATTCTCCATATTGCAGTAACAAGACCTCGCACTTCATCTGAGGATAAGAACATGCCTCATGATAAATTCACTCCTAAGTTATCCACAGAGAATTCCACACTTTTCTATGTCCCAGGCAGTGCTGGCACTGGCTGGGTGGAGAATCTCCAGGCACACCATACAGCACAACCCATGGATTAACTCGGTGCTCTTGGTTTCAGTGCCTGACACTGGTGGCTTACCTTGCCTTACAGTTGTGTTATGATATGAAGCCTGCCTGGATGACATAGACAGGCTAAGGTAAGAACCACATCTAAAAAAATGGTATAGGAGCCTGAATGACAATAACCCCATAGACTCATGGGAAATGACCTCTATATACTCATTAGGAAGTATGGCCTTGAGAAAGCAGATACAGCATTGCTGGAGGAAAGGTGTCACAGTGGGTCAGGGGTGTTGAGGTTTTAGAAACTCAAGCCAGTCCTAGTGGCTCAATCTCTCTCTTCCTGCTGCCTGTAGATCCAGATATTGAACTCTCAGCTACTTCTCCAGCACTGTGTCTGGTGGCATGCTGCCATGCTTCCTGCCACGACAATAATGAACTAATCCTCTGAACTGTAAGACAATCTCAGTTATTTGCTTTTCTTTATAAGAACTGCAGTGGTCATGGTGTCTCTTCACAGCAATAGAACTCTAGGATAGAGGCTTCTCCACATCAGGCATCAGAGGCTGTCTGGGCCAGGCACACCACTTTCCCAAATCCTTGCCGCTCACTCTTTTGTCGGGTCCTTGTTCTAAAGGTTTCCTCAAAGGCCCAAAAAAACTTGCCCTTTATCCTGTTGCTGCTTTTGTTGAACATTTTTTTTTCTCTTTTTTCCTTCTGGCTTTGACTGAAAATGCTCTAGGCATTTCTTCTTTTTTCTTTTCTTTTCTTTCCTTTTCTTCTCCTTTTCTTCTCAATGTTTGATATATTCTTTATTATATCTTTCTAATGGTTCTGTCTTCTGTTATTCTATTTTGTGAAATATAATCTCCTTTAATTTTTTTTCAATTTTTTTTGAGGTTTAACATATTTTATATGTGTGACTGCCTTGATATATGTCTCTCACCACGCATGTACAATGCCCACAGAGGCCTAGAAAAGTCATTGGGTCTTCTGGAGTTAGAGAAACAGACATTTGTGATCTGCCAGTGGATTCTTGGTATCAAACCCAGGTCCTCTAAAAACGCAGACCAGTGCTGTTTTTTGTTTTTTTGTTTTTTCCTTTTCTTTTCTTTCTTTTTTTTATTAGATATTTTCTTTATATACATTTCAAATGTTATCTCATTTCCCCTGCAAAGACCCCCATCTCCTCCCCCTCCCCCTGCTCACTAACCCACCCCTCCCACTTACTTGTCCTGGCATTTCCCTACACTGGGGCATTGAGCCTTCAGAGGACCAAGGGCCTCTCCTCTCATTGATTTCCCACAAGGCCATCCTCTGCTACATATGTGGCTGGAGCCCTGGTCCATCCATGTGTACTCTTCAGTTGGTGGTTTAGTCCCTGGGGGCTGAGGGGGGTGGGGGTCTAGTTGGTTCATATTGTTGTTCCTCCTATAGGGCTACAGATCTCTTCAGCTCCTTAGGTCATTTCTCTAGCTTCTCCATTGGGGATCCTGTGCTCAGTCCAATGGATGGCTGTGAGCATCCACTTCTGTATTTGTCAGGCAATAGTAGAGCCTCTCAGGAGACAGCTATATCAGGCTCCTGTCAGCAAGCACTTTTTAGCATCCACAATTATGTCTGGGTTTGGTGACTATATATGGGATGGATCGCCAGGTGGGACAGTCTCTGGATGGCTTTTCCTTCACTTTCTGCTCTACACTTTGTCTCTTTAACTCTTCCCATGGGTATTTTGATCCCCCTTCTAAGAAGGATCAAAGTATCCACCCTTTGGTCTTCCTTCTTCTTACACTTCATGTGGTCTGTGAATTGTATCTTGGATATTCCAAACTTCTGGGCTAATATCCACTTATCAGTGAGTGCATACTATGTGTGTTCTTTTGTGATTGGGTTACCTCACTCAGGATGATATTTTCTAGTTCCATCCATTTGCCTTCATGCTATATCTCATTATCCATCCTAAAAACGTGGGGATGAAATTTTTACAACCTGAGGGACATGGACTCATAAGCAAAAGAAACTTTAAAAGGGTTGAAATGAATTTCAATAAACATTTATTAAATATCTATGATATGCCAAGCACTACTGAAAATGCTGGGGAGAAGGAGAAATAAGAAAATGAGCTTCACGATCAGGATGTTCATTGTCTGCAAGCCCAAGAACCGCAAAAGCCTAGGGAAACAGAAAGGAAGGAGAAGCACTCAAAAGTAGGCCAGTAGGCCAGGAGAATAAATTTGCAGATTTTATACTACAATGTTTAACCTTCATAGGAAAAGATTGTATATACCTGATCAAAATAAGTGTAATCAGTAAGACTATAAAGGTAGAAACCTAAAGATTGGTAAAAATGATAAGTTGGGCTCAGTTACAACTTCCTGAACTCCTGCCATCATTTATGGATGAAAATATGTCCTGTAATTACGCCCTTGTATTGCTTTAGAAATTGTTTTATTTCAAAATCCGAGCCAAAGAGCTGATTCAGAACCACTCAAAACTCCTAGAAAATCCAAGGTCAACGCAAAGCAGCCTTATTTATAATAGCCAGAAGCTGGAAAGAACCCAGATGTCCCTCAACAGAGAAATGGATACAGAAAATGTGGTACATTTACACAATGGAGTACTACTCAGCTATTAAAAACAATAAATTTATGAAATTCCTGAGTAAATGGATGTATCTTGGAGGATATCATCCTGAGTGAGGTAACCCAATCACAAAAGAAGTAACTTAATATGCACTCACTGATAAGCGGATATTAGCCCAGAAATCTAGAATACCCAAGATACAAGTTCCAAAACATAAGAAAATCAAGAAAGACCAACGCGTGGATACTTCACTCCTCCCTAGAATAGGGATTAAAATATACATGGAAGAATGTGCAGAGACAAAGATTGGAGCTAAAATGAAAGGATGGGCCATCCAGAGAGTGCCCCATCTGGGTGGTCCATCACATAATCAGCCACCAAACGCAGACACTACTGCATACACCAGCAGGACATTGCTGAAAGGACCCTGATATAGCTGTCTCCTGGGAAGCTTTGACAGTTCCTGACAAANTTTATACTGTTAGTGACTATTGTGAAGGGTGATGTTTCCCTGATCTCTTTCTCAGCCATTTCATCCTTTGTATAGAGAAAGGCCATTGATTTGTTTGAGTTGATTCTATATCCTGCTACTGCACTAAAGCTGTGTATCAGGTTTAGGAGTTCTCTGGTGGAGTTTTTGGGGTCACTTATATATACTATCATATCATCTGTAAATAGCGATAATTTGAGTTCTTCCTTTCCAATTTGTATCCCCTTGACCTCCTTTTGTTGTCGAATCGCTCTTGCTAGGACTTCAAGTACTATATTGAATAGGTAGGGAGAAAGTGGGCAGCCTTGTCTGGTCCCTGATTTTAGTGGGATTGCTTCCAGGAAAGAATTCTTAAGCTTTGCAGGGAGGAGTATATAGAAAAATAAGGGGAAGTTATACTTTTTTAATGTAGAATTCTCAAGAGCCAGCAATCTGAGCAGTGAAGGCTAGCAAGCATGGTGGGCAGGGCTTTGGGGAAGTGTAGGTATGTTATCTCATTAAGATAATCATTTCTCCCACATCCTGTTGTGTCTTCAGGTGAACAGTGGTTTCCTGGCCAGTTGGTTAACAGATCCAGCTAGGTTAATACCAAAGGGAGCACACAATAACATTAATGGTCTAATATCTAAAGCAATTCATAATCAGGTCTCCACCCAGGACCAGAACTAGATCTCAGATTCCATTCTTTTAACCAGGAGGAAGTAACATTCCCTTTATGAGACAAAGCTCTGTTACCTCTACCTTTGCATAAAGCATCTTAAATCCTCAACAGGAACAGCCCTGTTGCTTCCCTTTTCAACAGTGCCAGAGGAGGGAAAGTGTTAAGTAACTGTAAAGACCATTACTGAGGTTTTTTTGTTTGTTTGTTTGTTTGAATTAAGCAGGCTCTATTTTCTGTCAGACAGGGCTATCTCCTTAAATCAAGCTTTAAGAAAACAGCAGCAAATACAGGAGACAATGAGGTATAAATAGCTTAAGAAACTTCAAGACTAAGGAGTCTCTAAGGGTTGGGGGATTTTTTGGTTATCTAGGAATTTGGATGAACATTTCAAAATTATTTTTAAAATGCCTTATCAAGGTGGAGGTCAGGACATGGTTAGAGTATAGGGTGTGGAACATGCCAATTTCCAGAAAATGGATCAAGACATGGTCAAACCCAATTTTTAAAGAAAACAAGAATGAACTTATTTTGACCTTGTAATAATTTGGCTTCTAGATGGAGTCAGGCTGGACCATCAAGCAGGCTGTAGTTCAAACCTGACTACAAGAGAGGACTTCAAGGCTGATAACATCTATCTCAGTACCTAACACTTATAAGTCTATTTCAAAATTTTAACATCTGATCAAAAATTGGGAAGGGCTGTAGAGATGACTCTGTAGATAGAATATATGTCACACAAGCATGGAGGCCTGTTTTATCTACAGTACCCGCTTTAAAGCCATACTGAGTAGTGGGCATCTGTAACCCTGTGCAAGAATGGAGACAGGAAGATCCCTGGAGCTTACAGACTAGCTGGGCTAGCTGAATAGTGAACTCCAGATTCTGTGTAGAACAATTGAGAAAGACACCGAACATTAATTACCCTCTTCCGTCTACACACAGGTACACACACATACGCATGTACCTGAATACACATGTACTCTTACAATTGCACACACATACTCACAAGGTCCTGTAAGAGCCATCACTTAATCTCAGAACATGGATACATGGATACACACACACACACACCACAGATATATAAGAGCATCCCTAGAGCATATCTTCTACTATCATTTCATCTCAGAACACAGGCACACACACACAGTGTATACACATAAGCCTTCAGAGGTCAGAAGAGGGTTTTGAGTTCCCTGAAACTGGAGTTATAGGCAGTTATTAGCCACCGTGTAGGTGCTGGGAAGAGAACCCTGGATATCTTGTTGTTTCTTTTAAATGTTTTATTAGATATTTTATTTATTTACATTCAAATGTTACCCCCTTTCCTTGTTTCCCCTCCGAAAACCCCTTATCTCCTGCCCACTTCCCCTGCTCACCAACCCACCCATTCCCACTTCCTAGCCCTGGCATTCCCCTACACTGGGGCACTGATGGGACAAAAGGCCTCTCCTCCCATTGATGACCAATTGGGCCATCCTCTGCTACATATACAGCTGGAGCCACAAGTCCCACCATGTGTTTTCTTTGGTTGGTGGTTTAGCCCCAGGGAGCCCTGGGATAACTGGTTGGTTCATATTGTTGTTCCTCCTATGAGGCTGCAAACCCCTTCAGCTCCTTGGGTACTTTCTCTAGCTCCTTCATTGGGGACCCTGTGCTCAGTCCAATGGATGGCTGTGAGCATCCACCTCTGTATTTCTCAGGCATTGGCATAGCCTCTCAGAAGACAGCTATAACAGGCTCCTGTCAGCAAGCATTTGCTAGTATCCACAAAAGTGTCTATTTTTGGTGATTGTATATGGGTTAGATCCCAGGTTGGGCAGTCTCTGGATGGTCATTCCTTCAGTCTCTGCTCCAAGAACCCTGGGTTGTTTTTTTTTTTTTTTTTTACAAAAACAGTGAATGCACTTAACTGCTGAGTCATCTCTCCAGCCTATGATTTTGTTTTTTAATTTGATGAATAATATTTGTCTGTATTTATGAGATATAATACAGTGATTTATATATAGATTTACAATATACATTTTAGAATGATTGGGTCAAATCACTGTGCTCATTCCTAATATTTATGATAGGTCAAAAAATTAGTTTACTCCTAGGATTGCTAATCTATGATTTGAACCTGATACACAGGAGAATAAGGAATCTCAGATGAAGAACTACCTTCATCAGATTTCCCTGGAGCATGACGGGAGGGTATTTTATCGGTTGCTACCTGATGTAGGAGGGCCCAGCCTGCTATGGTCCATATCATCCTTAGGCTGGATCCTATATATCCCTAGGGCCTGGGCTGTGTGAGGGGAGAACTGAAGATGAGCCAGACACAAGAAGCAGTGATCTTCCATCGTCTGCCTCAGTTTCTCCCTCCAGGCTCATGCCTTGTTCTTGCCTTGGTTCGCCTTGATGATGGCTCCCCTGTAGGCTCTACGATGAATAAACGTTTTCTTCCCGAAGTTGCTTTTGGTCCATGTCTTTATCATAGCATCAGGGAAGCAAACTAGGACCCTGCCTATCTTAAGGAAATTCTATACCTTTTGACCAATATCTCCCACCTCGCTCTTCTTCCTCTCACCCTGTGGCAACTGCTATTGTGCTTTCTACTTCTATCTATGGACTGACATTTTAGAGTCCGTGTTTGGATGACACCATATATTCGTGTGTGTGGCTCCTGGTTCTTCACACTGAGTATGTTGTCCACCCATCAGTCTACTCTGCTCGTGTGTGTGTGTGTGTGTGTGTGTGTGTGTGTGTGTGTGTGTGTGTGTCTGAGTGTGTCTCTGAGTGTGTCTCTGTGTCTATCTGTCTGTGTGTCTGTTTGTGTCTGTGTGTGTCTGTCTGTATGTCTCTCTGTGTATGTGTGTGTGTTGTTTGTGTGTCTGTGTCTGTGTCTGTGTGAGTTAATAGTGGTAGGTGTTATCATGTGCACCAGCATGCATGTGTGCATGGAAGCCAGAGGCCAGTGTTGGGTTCCTTCTGTCTCTACCATCTTGTTTTCTTAGACAGTGTCTCTCACTGAATCTGGAGTGCTCAGGTTCAGACAGGCTATCTGGCAGTGAGCTCCCAGCCTCCACCTGTCTCGGCTTCCTTAGTGCTGGCATTACACCACAGCTTGTTTTTAACATGGATGCTAGGGATCCGGATCCAAACTCAGATCCTTGTGTTTGCAAGTCAAGGACTGTGGCCCCCCTCTAGCTCTCAGATACATCTTAGATGAATTTCAGAGTAGGAAAATAGAAGTTAAAACACATAGAATAGTTTTTGCCATATAAGCATGATAAAATATGGGGTGGACAGTCAGTCTTGAACCTCAGCTCAAAATAGATCCACCTTTCACAGGGAGGCGCATAAACAAAGCCATTGTGGCAGAGAAAGATTGGAAAGATCACCTGGGATTCTTGAGAGGGACCAGACTCCCAATATTTACCCAGTTGCATGGGCCAGGATAGCCTTCCCTTTCCACATCACCATAACGGCATCCTTCATAGAATTTAAATACAAAATTTTATTCCTAAACTTTTCTTCTCTGTCCTATCAAAGTCATGCTGAGAACAAAGAGGGAAAGGTGGCTTATTTCTCATTCTGAGGGTGATGTCGGAAGCAGGAGATGTTCTATTTTTGTTCATGTTTTGTAAGCATGAACATGAAATTATTGTGATCCCTGACTGGTAGACTTCTGTTTGTTTTTATCCAGACAGGTTGGAGCCCTGGTTTCCTATTTCTCTCCCATGAAGATGCTGGATGCACTGGGCTCTCCCCTTCTTGTCTTTCTCACGCCTTCCTGGGACAGTCTAAAGTAAAAGGACAGCAGGTCAAGCCCCCATTGATTTAGCAGTCATTCCTTCCGCAGGGAGGAGGGAGAAATGTGCCCTGTACCTCCTGAGGATAACAGTAGGGAAAATTAGACTTCTCAAAAGGCAGTCACACTCTGTTCAAGGAAATACTTTCCTAGCCTGCCCAGGCTCTGAGACCCTGGCTGACTGCTCACATGTGGACACCCACATCAAACCACTGGACCTGTTATATCTGAATGCCCACCAAAGCCTTAGCCCTGTGCCCAGCACTGGTGTACTTTCTATGGAATACCTCTTCCATAGAGGCTCAGAAGTCTCCTGAGTCCTTAATTCCTATAAGTAAGGAATTAATGTAATTCATATATTTATTATAGTTTTATGTTTTTCACCCTATATAATTTTGTAAAAATGTTCCTGTTTCATAGAAATAATACAGGGGAGGTAGGGGGTAGTGACGAGCAAAGGGGGAAGGGAAAGGAAGGAAATGGCCAGGACCACTAGCTAATTGTACACACCTTCATGTTCATGAAAGTCAGCTCTTGTTCCCCGGGCTGCCCCTTCTTGACCTGTCACTGGGTTGCCAGCATTATTCGTCTGTGGCAATGCCCATCAACACTCTAGATGCACACTGTCTGCAGTTCCTCTACACAGGAACAGTTTATCCTTCTCCCGGAATATTTTTTTTTCAATAGGGGAAATGAGAGGGAGAAAAGTGAGAAAAATGATTTTTGTTCTCTGGCTGCCATGGACATTTTTAAACTGAAAGGCGCCACCACACCATTAAGATAGCAAGAAAAAAAAAAAAAAAAAACTTTGCTAGAGAATCTGATGCCACCAAAATACTCCATTAATTCAAAACCAGTGGTTGATTAGGCTTCAACTACCTTCTTCCCTGAGATTATATCAATAATTTGGTACCAAAGTAAGAGGTATTAAGATGTCTTAGTAAAACGTCTAACTTGCAATCTTAAGAGCCCAAGTTTGGAATCCCTGACACCAAGATAAAAATCCTGTGCATGATGGCACTTGAACATAACCCTCACCCTGAGGAGGCAGCCAGTCTACCCAAATCAGTAAGCTCTAGGTCCAATAAAAGACCCCATTTCAAATATAAGATGGAGAGACTAGGAGGATGATTCAACAAGAAGAGCTCCTGTTGAGGAAGCCTGGAGACCCGAGTTCAGAGCTCCGGCAGCCATATAAAATCTGGGGTGGTAAAGCATATCTGTAAACTCCAGTGCTAGTGGATGGATAGGCAGACCCTCAGGGCTGCGTAGCAAGCCCAGACCTAACAGTGGGTTCCAAGTTCAGCAAGAGACAGACACTGCCTCTAAAAGTAAGGTGCAGAGTGACTGAGGAAGACACTACATCATGCATGTGCACCTGCATACATAACGTACAGAGGGAGGGAGGGAGGGAGGGAGGGAGGGAGGGAGGGAGGGAGAGTAAAGATTGAGGAAGACACTCAGTATTGACAATTGACCTCTACACACACATTTTAGTCTATAATGTTGATCACATGTGTGTGTGTGTGCGTGTGCGTGTGTGTGTGTGTCTGTGTGTCTGTGTGTCTGTGTGTCTGTGTGTCTGTGTGTGTGTGTGTCTATTAAGAGAGAAAAGATGACTGTACTTACTTCTCCCAGGCAATGCATATCCAATCTAGGCAGTGTAGCACCTTGCTAGGAAACAGACTTTCTAAAACGAAGACACTCGACTGAAAGCCATCCCCAGTGTTTCCAGCAATTAGACAGCAAGGTTGTAGGGCACTTTTCAACCAGCTGTATATACACATCTGTGTTTGAAGGTAAGCAATGAGCAGCCAAAGGAAGTTTAATTAAGTTTGCTTTGACTCACTACTGTGATGTAATTATCTTTGTCCTCAAAACCATTACTGTATTTTCTTTTGGTTGATTATTTATTGATGGGTCCTTTAAAAATGATGAAAGAGTAAGATAACCTAATCCTTAGTGACTCGTGAGAGTTTTCATACCCTCAATTGAAAATACCAGTTTCTGAGCTGGAGAGATGGCTTAGTAGTTAAGAATATCGGCTGCTCTGCAAAAAAGACTTGGGTTCAATTCCCAGCATCTATGTGACATCTCACAACCATTTATAACTTAAGTTCCAGGGGACCTGACACCCATTTATAACTTCCTCAGGTACCATGTGTGTACATGATGCATATAATATGCATTCATGCATAACACTTATATACATAAATTAGAATTAACTTTTAAAATAAATTTGTATTTTTTAAAAGGAAGAAAGAAAATACCAGTTTCCGATATACTGGTCTCCCATAATACTGTAGTCTTCCACTACCTTTTCAATTGTATACCCTTTCAATTGTTTAAAAGAAAAATCAAGACATTTATTTTACATCTTAAGATATTTTTTATTATTACATTCACATATTTATGGGGGTAAATATTTGCATGGTGTTTTTGTAGAGGTCAGGGGCAACTTGCTGGAGTTCTCCCCGACCATCAAGTGGCTTCTAAGGACATCAAACTCAGGTTGTCGAATGTGGCCACAGCGCTTTCACCAATGACTGCCCTTCTTTCTATTTCAATATATGAGAAAAGAGAGAACTCACAGTTTACTGATTTGTAACACATGGACCAGCTCCGGCACTCTAACCCTGAGCATATGTCTGATTGACAGGCAGGGCATCACTAATCTGCTTTTATCCTTCAGTGGAAGCTGGGAAGCGACAGCCCTGCTTGCAATCATCTGGTCTTCAGCACTTTGCCCAATGTCATAGTCAGTGTGGCCACATAGGTCATATCATCTAGTTTTAATCAAGTTAACCCTAACCACATGCTGCAGTGGCCTTAAGATATTTCGGGGGGGGGGAGGGGAGGCAATGTGCTAATAAATGCAAATGGAAGTGAAGGAGGGGGGACAACGAGAAGGCAACAGAAATCTGGGGAGGACTCATCAAATCAGCTCCGTTAACACAACATCTAATCAGTCCACTCAAGGTAAATCAGATGCTCTGACAATAAGCAAAAAAGCAATGTCTTTTCAACAGAAGTCCATGCTATGCAATGAGCATTGTGAAAATGTTTGGAAATCTTTCTGTCACCATATGATTGTTTTGGAGAAAACACTATAAAGATCTTGATGGAAACATGCCCATCTGAATATTATTTTTAAACCTTGCAAATGAAAAGTTTGAGGGAGTTTTCAATGTCTTTGTTAAAAAAAAAAACGTTAAAATGCATTCTCTTCAAATTAGTTTTGTAAGAATATCTGATTGGGATCTCAAAAGAAGGAAATCCGTGGGACATAATTTAATAAAAATGACTGGAAGAGATGAGTCTTGGGTTATAATGTGACTTCCATAATTGAATTAAATCTGATGAACTCATCCTATGTGCTTTCTGACAAATGTTCTTCAACTATGATAACCACTGAGATCTAAGGCTAAAAATAAACTTGAATTTAAAACATAACTTGGGGGCCGACAAAGATGGCTCAGCCATTAAGAACACTTGTTGCCCTTGAAGAGAACTAGGGTCTTATTCCTAACATCCACATGGTGAGTCACGACCATTGATAACTCCAGTTCCAAGAGACTCAGTGTTAGAGTGATCACTTATCATATGTGAGGCCCTAATTCAATACCCAGAACCTTCCAGGGTGGAAAAGAAAAAACATTGACATGGGGTTATCTTGAAAATATTTTATGGGTTGTGCCTTAGTCACTGATCTATTGCTATGAGGAGACACCATTACCAAAGGCAACTTTTGTAAAGGAAACCATTTAATTGGAGGTTTGTTTATAGTTTCAGAGGATTAGTCCATTATCATCATGTCAGGTAGTATGGTGGCAGGTAGGTCTGGTGCTGAAGCAGTAGCTGAGAGCTAATTCCTGATCCATATGCTGAGAGATTTGGAGAAACTGGGACAGGCAGGCATGAGCTTTTGAAACCTCAAAGCCCACTCCCAGTGGCACACTTCCTCTAACAAGGCCACACCTACTTCAACAAGGCCACACCTCCTAATCCTTCTTAAATTGTGCCACTCCCTGCAAAATAAGCATTCAAGTCTATGAGCCTATGGGGGCCATTCTTATCTAAACTACTATAGGCTGACAAGATGTTTTACTGTATAACATGCTTGGCTGTGTTCAGATCTTCAACACTCATGTAAAGGACAGGGGTTGTGCCATATGTCTGTTACCTGAGTGCTAAGGGGATGAAGACAGGAGGTTCTCAATGAGATATGAAAGTATAGTCTCCAGCAATAGGGTCTTCCCCTCAGTTTGTAGAGAGCAACTTTGACAATAGTCAAGAGTTGTTAGGTTTTCATGTAGCCCCTTTGGCCAATGACTCAATCAGATGTAACCCATTTCTGGTACAGGAAGTTTCAACTAATGATGACAGTTGGGGATTTTTCTCCCTGGTTATTTGGTGACTCCATTTAGATATCTTTTATATGGGTATATATTTTACAAAGCTTCTACTGTTGGAGGTTTCCATTTGATCTCTCAAATAGCACTTGGTATTAATTGTGCCTCTCTGTATTCTCTCCCTTACCCCCTTCTTCCTTCTCTCTCTCCATTTAATCCCCTTCTTCCAGTCTCCCACTTGTCTCTCCATAACTATATATTCTGTTTCTTCTTCCTTGGGACAACTGCCCTTGCCTTCTGTGACTGGGCCAAGAATCATCCATTTTGTCTCTACTACAGACATCTAAGGTCTGACTCAGAACTGAACCTCCACTTATTCCCCACATGGCAAAGTCCCTTAGAAAATTACAACCCTGTCCTGAAAGTTTAAGGTCAAGATGCTATCCCAAAAGTTCCCTATACCCTCCCCCCTCCCTGCTCCCCTACCCACCCACTCCGACTTCTTGGCCCTGGCATTCCCCTGTATTGGGGCATATAAACTTTGCAATACCAAGGGGCCTCTCTTCCCAATGATGGCTGACTAGGCCATCTTCTGCTACAATAGCCAGAAGTTGGAAAGAACCCAGATGTCCCTCAACAGAGGAATGGATACAGAAAATGTGGTACATTTACACAATGGAGCACTACTCTGCTATTAAAAACAATGAATTTATGAAATTCCTAGGCAAATGGATGTATCTGGAGAATATCATCCTTAGTGAGGTAACCCAATCACAAAAGAAGTCACTAGACATGCACTCACTGATAAGCAGATATTAGCCCAGAATCTTAGAATACTAAAGATACAATTTGCAAAACAGAACATGTTTTTTACGTTTAAAATCTCCCTGAACAAAACAGTAAGATCTGCTCTGTGAGACCTTTCTCCTGACTGTTGCTCTCAGGCTTAATAAAGACTCTCAAACTCAGACTCTAGTTTGTTGAATGGTCCTTGGGCCCTTTGCCACATGACACCTCCTAGTCCCTTACTCTATACCTGACCTCTGTGGTTATACAGAGCTTAAAGCTAACATTCACATGTACAGAATATATACTATATTTATCTTAGAGTATGAGTTACCTCACTCAAGATAATTTTTTTTCTAGTTGTATCTATTTATAGCAAATTCCATAATTTTTAACAGCTGAATAATATTTTACTGTGTAAAGGTACAATGTCTTCATTATCCATTCATCTACAGATGGATGTCTAGGCTGTTTCCAATTTCTAGCTATTATGAATAGAGTAGCAATGAAGATGAATGAACAAGTGTTTCTGTGATAAGATGTAGAGTTTTTTGGGATATAGCTAAGACTGAAATAGCGTGATCCTGAGGTATTCTCAGCTTCCTGAAGACCTCCATACTGATTTCTATAGTGGGTATACAAGTCTGCATTCCAAGCAACAATGGATGAGTGTTCCCTTTGCCTCTCATCCTTGAAAGCATTAGCTGTTATTTGTTTAATTTACTTGGCCATTCTGACTGTTGTAAGTTGAAATATCAGAGTAGTTTTGATTTGTATTTCCCTAATGAGTAAGACATTGAACGTTTAAGTGTTTCTCGATCATCTATATTTCATTCTTTGAGAACTTTCTTTAGTTCTATACTCCATTTTCTAATTGGGTTGTTTTCTTGATGTCCAGGGCATTTTGGTTTGATTTGTTTGTTTATTTTTTTGTTCTTTGTATATTTTAGACATTAGCCTTCTATCAGATGTGTCATTGGTAAAGATCTTTTTGCCTTAGCCTGCTGCTTCATCTAAATGATGGTAATAAGAAAACCCACTTTTTTCTAATTAGCAGAATAGTGCAGAGAAGAAATATTTTGATTCTGCCTTCAAAAGTAAAAATGTTCCTCTAACTTTAAGGAATGCACACACTGTTACTCATTCTTCTGTAAGGTTATTTCCTGTGCTTCTCTCCCCCACTTTACAGAGAGGCAAAGAAAATTATCTCATAGACTTACTGGCCCTTAAGGGACTAAGAGCAACTTATAAGTCTAGAAATCATAGAATTTTAACAAAAGTTCTTCAATTTGAAGCAGAAAAACAGTCCAGATAGCAAGTGAGTACTATCAGATGAGAATAGAGTGTGGGCTGAAGTTATCTCCTGGGATGGAAAAGGAAAATGATGTATTAGACTAATTTTAACAATAACTAATCTCTTGGCCAATGTCATATTCTAGACAGGTTTATATTTCTTGCTATGCCATTTTACTACTTGAAGAGAATAACCAAAAAATCAAAGTCGCATGAATCTCTATTCATCTTTACTTCAAACATTACCTTGAGGATCAGGACATCAGATATGACATCGCTCAGATTTTTTCCAGAGTACTCAAGTCCTTTTATGCCAAACAAGAGGTAGGCACCTGGGAGCCACATTCATACACAGTGACATTTCTATCTCTTTCTACTATTTCTATATATATTTGTGATCATTACACCTGCTGATTCAAAGGTATCAAAAGACCAGGTTCAAGAAGCCTGAGACTACTTAGTGGCTGGACTAAAATAAGTGTCTGAGAAAAAGAGACTTGTGCTTAAGTGCAGATATACTACTAACACCATTGGAAATTAGGAAAATCTCAGAAACAGGGTGGTGGTGGGTAAGATGGTGTCCAAAGGCACCTAGAATTATACCTGAAATGAGCCTGTCATTGCTGATGGGTAATATCACACATGGCATCTCAGAGAAATTTCTCAGAACCTTAAACAGACCATTTTCTCAGCAGTTGTATGAGACTGTGTGGGTAATAACAGCAGAGGGCCCCAGCATTATTTTTATATTAACTAAAGACATGCATCAGATTCCACATGCAATTATTTTATTTATAAGCACATATTTGAAATGACATTAGAACACAAAAGAGTTAAAGATAGAAACTCTTCCCATTATAAATAAACATCTACAACTTTTAATCAAGCATAAAATACTATCTTCTGCTTGAATAATTTTCTTTAGAAATTAAAATATGCAAAGCACTGAAATATGTCTCCAAATAATGGTATGAGTACGTGATAGGGATCTTTATCCATCGTCATAAATGTCACTTAGCACAAATATCCTTCAGAAGGCAAGGCACAGATGCCTGCTATATAGATCATTCCAAAGCTCAAAAGAATTTGATTTGGCTTGCGAACATCTCTTTTTTTTTCTTGCAACCAGGCTCATGTTTAAAATTTCTTGTTGATTCAGAACCTGTGAATAGTTAGCTACTGCTTGGTTTGAGCTATCCATTAGGACAAATGACTCCTGGCACCAAGGAGTTAATTCTTATGCATTTTCCATGACACCCAAGAGGTTAATTATTAAGCAGGCAGTGTTCGTTTCATTTCCAGGAGGAGATAGACATCTCTTCAACAGTCCACGGTGACAGAAAGCAGAAGGAAGAGGATCTGATCTTCATTTCATCGTTGATGGAGTGAATATCCTGAATGGATATTCTGTAGCAGCCTAATGAGGCGACTGAGCTCACAGCGGAAATTTGAAATATTCTGAGACACCATAGAAAAGAAGATTCAACCCTACTCTCATTTTCTTATTTCTAAGAGCTTTTATGCCACTTCTCCAACTACAACAATGCTGGTCTCAGCCTTCATTGCTCCTCTTTGACGGTGTCTGATACTCAGAGTGTGGCAGCCAGTTTCAACCATAAACAGTCACTGTAGCCCCCAAACAAGCATCTGAGTTTGGTGTATGTCCATCAGCAGTGTCATGGCAACGCTTACGCTCTTTAAACTCTTGCCACCTTGTAGAAATAACCATGACACACCGCAAGGCACAGACAACCGGGACTGTAGCATGCTAAGTGAGTTGTTCTGTGCCTCTTGAATAATTCATTTCACTCTGAAAGGCACACTTCAACCCCCATTTTGAATCAAATGCGCAACACGGCTATAGCAGAAATCAAGTCTGTAGCCCCAGGAAATACTGCAGTCAATATTTATTGAAATCCTTTATTGACTGGAGACTACCTTCTTTTAGATTTAGATAAATGTCTTTCAAGTCCTACGGCCTGTAAACCTTTGCCACTATCATGAGTTATGCACTCTATGAGTAAAAAAAAAAAAAATAACTCTACCCTTTAAAACTGTTATACTAAGTTTTTTTCTGTCAAAGGCCCTGAAAATTCCCAAAATATTCCTTAAAACACAATGGTTTTCTCACCTCAGTTTCTTTTACTTGCAATGCCACAGAACCGTCTTCCTATCTCAGTATCACCTGCACTTTCTATACACCTAAGCCAAAATGCTGGCTCATAGATCTGATGGGGTGGGGAATAATAACTTTCTGTTGGCTAAGCAAAACAGAACAAGATTTCCTTCTATATGTGTAGGCACAGGTAGGGAAAGAAAATTACAGCCAAACAAAATAGACTACACCTTTTTTTTTTAGTCAAGATTTTTGTCTAGAGTCTGTTTTGTTTAGACTAGCCCATATGCCTGGAGATTTTGAATTTTAACCCTAAGAAACATTAAGAAATGCTGCCTACCAACCACAGAGAAGAATTTTCTAAGAATAGCAAGTAAATATTACTTCATGAACTTTAAGGACCAGGGAGCAAGGGAACATGATTCTACCAATGAATTAGCTTTTAAAGCAGGTTGGATGAGTGCCTGGCACATGGAAGATGTGATCCTGTGGCCTTTATCAGTCTTTGCACCTTCCTCTGAGATACCAGATATCAAAACAACTCATTGCCTGGTAGGATGGGACTTTAAATGATGGAAATCAGTTCAGAATAATAAAGTTATTAACTTTATGTCTTATTCCAACTCCCAAAGATGAACAGCATCTTCTTTCATTGTCTTTACTGCCAAAGTAACTTTTCACTAAACCTTTGCACCTCCCTCTTCCTTCCTCTACCCACAGAGTAAGAGGGACCAACCAGGCAATGAAGAATTCTGTTATAGCTTCTTTTTCCTTCGCCAAGTCTCTCTGTCATCAGTCAGATCTTATCTCTCTCGGCATCTCTTTCTTCATCTGCTTTTTTTTTTCTCTCTCTCTCCTCCAACCACTTTTTCTTTTTCTCTCTTTAGTATTTCAGTTTGGCTTTCCTTGTTTTGCAGAGAACAGTCCTGATTTTACACTTCTGGAAATGAGAGAAAACACTGGGCAAGAACTTCTCAGGGAGTGAGTCGCTATTGTTCCCAGGGGTTTTATTTGTCTTCTTTACAAGTCTCCTTGCTGTCCACAAAGTGCCAAGCTCCTGATAAATGGGAGAGCAAGGTGTCACATTTTCCCCTCTAAATGCAGAGTAAACTTTCACAACCATCCTCCAGTGCTCTGAAAAATGAAACTATAAGTACATACCGGAAGGTCCTTAAAGAGCTCCTTCCCAGGCATGGCCCCTGAGTGGCTTCAACATAGTTAAACAAGTGCTTCAGAGAAAGAATATTCATCCTTATAAAACAATTTCCCACAAGAAAACTTGGACACTTCAACTATCCTTTCCAGAATCCTAGTTACACCATAGGCACTAGAACCTACACCTGGTATAGAACACCTATCAAGAGAGAAAGGTCCTTCATAGTGGGAACGCAGCTCTGTGGTTCTTCCTATTCCCTGAGGCAAGCATACAATAAGCAGCAAGTGACTTTTGGTAATGACTAGAACTGAGTTTTTTGACCTAACATCCTGCCAAGACTAGAACTCAAGCACATCCCTTTTCTTCCCAGAATTTCATTAACTCTGAAAATACTAGAAGTAGCTTTACAGTTTTCCAGAAGCCACCACTGTCAAGGAATGCCTTCACCCACAGTTCTATTAATTCATCCTTGTAGGTCCTGTCGCTTTAAACCAGAAGATGGCACACTATGAGCATGACTCTTATCCAGCCTACTACCTGCTTCCATACAAGTGTCTTTGTGACACAGCCATACCCGTTTTTATGATGGCCTGCCTCCACATTGTCATGGCACAGTTGAGTTGGTGTCATAGAGACTCTGTGGTGCTTTACAGAAACACCTGATGATTATACCAACAGTTGCCATGGCTACTAATAGTGGATTACATAGATTATTAATGACCACGACAACATTACAACTATGTCATTTATGTTGTTACTAATACACTCTGACCGTATGGAGATAGAGACTTGGGAAGGTTGTTGGGTAGAACCCTCATGTCTTGGATTAATGACTCTGTGGAAGAGCCCTCACAGGACTCCCTTACCCCTGCTGACAGGAAAACCACAGCAAGAAAAGAGACCAGAAGCCCAACCTTCTGAATTTTGATCTTAGGTTTTCTACCCTCTAGAAGTATGAAAGGCACATTTCTCTAGGTTCCAATCCACCCAGTCTATGACGTGCTGTTACAGCAGCCTGATCAAACTAAGAAAAATCATCATTTTAAGAAATAAAATTATGAATCTTGTAAGATGTACCAGAATAAATGCAGACAGTCTGGCTGGAGAGTCCATGCTGGTGATCATTCCTCCAACCTGGCTGTAGATCATAGGAAGCTAAAATTATCTCTACAAAAAAAATAAATAAATAAGCATACTCAGTCCTGGAATACACAGTGGTTGTCTTTTTTTGTTTAAGCTGACCAAATAAGTACTACAAAGGAAGTCTTTACTAATAAAGAGCCAATACCCAAGTTTGCCCTTTAAAATGTGATTCATCGCATGAAACCTAAGAAAAACTGGCCAGACACTGAAAAAAATGTTTAATAAATGAATAGATGGATGATTGATGGGGAGAAAATGAAGAGGACGGGGTGGGTGGTAAGTAAATGAGTGGGTAAGTAGATGGATAGAAACCAGTGCATTGCATAGAGAGCATCCTAGGGAGATGGCTCAGCAATTAATCAGATGTGCTGCTCTTCCAGAGGACCCAAGTTCAGTTCACAGTATCCATGTCAGGAGGCTCACAACTGCCTGTAACCCAAGCGCCAGGGGACCCAATGCTCTCTTCTGACACCCACAACAGTTAGCGTATACTCACACACACACACACACACACACACACACACACACACACACACAGAAAGAAAGAAAATTAAAGTAGTAATAATTTGGAATCGTTTGGACCAAGGTGAATCCAGAGGTCCTATTTATAAACCCCTGTCATCAACATGACTCAGACCCAAAAGGATTGTTTCTAGTGTTGTAACTTGAATCTGAAATGCCCTTCACAGGAGTTCATGTGTTTGAACATTTGGTGCACAACTGTTTGAGAAGGTTGTGGAACCTTTAGGAGGTGGAGCTCTGCCAGAGGAAGTAGCTCACTAGAGACAGGCCCTGGGGTCCATTCTCTGCTTCCTGACTGTGGAAACATTGTAATCACTCAGCCAACCTGTTTCTGCTGTTTTGCCATCCGTCCCACCAAGATTGACTACATACCGTCAAACTATAAGCCAAATAAACCCTTCTTCCCTGAAGTTTCTTCCTTTTAGGTATGTCAGTGTTGTGAATTACAAGGAACAAGTAAAGAAAGAGGATCACTCCAGAATGTAATCAGGCTCTGCGGCAACAGGGAGGTCCAGTCTCAATAAACTACACCTCAAACAGCTGTGCAGAAGCACATTTATTTATTGTTACACAAAGTTGGATTGTTGGTAAAACAAGTTCCTCATTCCAAAGCCCCTAATGTAATCTATATGTTTCCTGAAGGAAAACATCAACACCTGCAACGTCAGTTCTGACTGTGCACCGTTTGCAGCACCCAGTAATACAAGGCACTCCAAGTGTCCCAGGACTGTCTTGGGACCAAAATCATCCAAAGCCTGTAAAGCTCCTTCAGAAAAATAACTCTGTAGATAATAGAAAACAATCACCATTTTCTACAATGATTTCTTCAAGGTCAATGTACTTCTAGAAAGCAACTGCTCATTCTGATATTTACCCTAGATACAATGAAAAACAGCTATTTCGTTCTCATGTTTACCCTAGATACAATGATTCTACTAGACTTCTACTACACAGNTTAGTGGGATTGCTTCCAGCTTCTCTCCATTTAGTTTGATGTTGGCCACTGGTTTGCTGTAGATTGCTTTTATCATGTTTAGGTAAGGGCCTTGAATTCCTGTTCTTTCCAAGACCTTTATCATGAATGGGTGTTGGATTTTGTCAAATGCTTTCTCAGCATCTAAGGAGATGATCATGTGGTTTTTATCTTTGAGTTCATCAGTCAGATCTTATCTTGCGCGGCATCTCTTTCTTCATCTGCTTTTTTTTCTCTCTCTCTCCTCCAACCACTTTTTCTTTTTCTCTCTTTAGTATTTCAGTTTGGCTTTCCTTGTTTTGCAGAGAACAGTCCTGATTTTACACTTCTGGAAATGAGAGAAAACACTGGGCAAGAACTTCTCAGGGAGTGAGTCGCTATTGTTCCCAGGGGTTTTATTTGTCTTCTTTACAAGTCTCCTTGCTGCCCACAAAGTGCCAAGCTCCTGATAAATGGGAGAGCAAGGTGTCACATTTTCCCCTCTAAATGCAGAGTAAACTTTCACAACCATCCTCCAGTGCTCTGAAAAATGAAACTATAAGTACATACCGGAAGGTCCTTAAAGAGCTCCTTCCCAGGCATGGCCCCTGAGTGGCTTCAACATAGTTAAACAAGTGCTTCAGAGAAAGAATATTCATCCTTATAAAACAATTTCCCACAAGAAAACTTGGACACTTCAACTATCCTTTCCAGAATCCTAGTTACACCATAGGCACTAGAACCTACACCTGGTATAGAACACCTATCAAGAGAGAAAGGTCCTTCATAGTGGGAACACAGCTCTGTGGTTCTTCCTATTCCCTGAGGCAAGCATACAATAAGCAGCAAGTGACTTTTGGTAATGACTAGAACTGAGTTTTTTGACCTAACATCCTGCCAAGACTAGAACTCAAACACATCCCTTTTCTTCCCAGAATTTCATTAACTCTGAAAATACTAGAAGTAGCTTTACAGTTTTCCAGAAGCCACCACTGTCAAGGAATGCCTTCACCCACAGTTCTATTAATTCATCCTTGTAGGTCCTGTCGCTTTAAACTAGAAGATGGCACACTATGAGCATGACTCTTATCTAGCCTACTACCTGCTTCCATACAAGTGTCTTTGTGACACAGCCATACCCGTTTTTATGATGGCCTGCCTCCACATTGTCATGGCACAGTTGAGTTGGTGTCATAGAGACTCTGTGGTGCTTTACAGAAACACCTGATGATTATACCAACAGTTGCCATGGCTACTAATAGTGGATTACATGGATTATTAATGACCACGACAACATTACAACTATGTCATTTATGTTGTTACTAATACACTCTGACCGTATGGAGATAGAGACTTGGGAAGGTTGTTGGGTAGAACCCTCATGTTTTGGATTAATGACTCTGTGGAAGAGCCCTCACAGGACTCCCTTACCCCTGCTGACAGGAAAACCACAGCAAGAAAAGAGACCAGAAGCCCAACCTTCTGAATTTTGATCTTAGGTTTTCTACCCTCTAGAAGTGTGAAAGGCACATTTCTCTAGGTTCCAATCCACCCAGTCTATGACGTGCTGTTACAGCAGCCTGATCGAACTAAGAAAAATCATCATTTTAAGAAATAAAATTATGAATCTTGTAAGATGTACCAGAATAAATGCAGACAGTCTGGCTGGAGAGTCCATGCTGGTGATCATTCCTCCAACCTGGATGTAGATCATAGGAAGCTAAAATTATCTCTACAAAAAAAATAAATAAATAAGCATACTCAGTCCTGGAATACACAGTGGTTGTCTTTTTTTGTTTAAGCTGACCAAATAAGTACTACAAAGGAAGTCTTTACTAATAAAGAGCCAATACCCAAGTTTGCCCTTTAAAATGTGATTCATCGCATGAAACCTAGAGAAAAACTGGCCAGACACTGAAAAAATGTTTAATAAATGAATAGATGGATGATTGATGGGGAGAAAATGAAGAGGACGGGGGTGGGTAGTAAGTAAATGAGTGGGTAAGTAGATGGATAGAAACCAGTGCATTGCATATAGAGCATCCTAGGGAGATGGCTCAGCAATTAATCAGATGTGCTGCTCTTCCAGAGGACCCAAGTTCAGTTCACAGTATCCATGTCAGGAGGCTCACAACTGCCTGTAACCCAAGCGCCAGGGGACCCAATGCTCTCTTCTGACACCCACAACAGTTAGCGTATACTCACACACACACACACACACACACACACACACACAGAAAGAAAGAAAATTAAAGTAGTAATAATTTGGAATCGTTTGGACCAAGGTGAATCCAGAGGTCCTATTTATAAACCCCTGTCATCAACATGACTCAGACCCAAAAGGATTGTTTCTAGTGTTGTAACTTGAATCTGAAATGCCCTTCACAGGAGTTCATGTGTTTGAACATTTGGTGCACAACTGTTTGAGAAGGTTGTGGAACCTTTAGGAGGTGGAGCTCTGCCAGAGGAAGTAGCTCACTAGAGACAGGCCCTGGGGTCCATTCTCTGCTTCCTGACTGTGGAAACATTGTAATCACTCAGCCAACCTGTTTCTGCTGTTTTGCCATCCGTCCCACCAAGATTGACTACATACCGTCAAACTATAAGCCAAATAAACTTTTCTTCCCTGAAGTTTCTTCCTTTTAGGTATGTCAGTGTTCTGAATTACAAGGAACAAGTAAAGAAAGAGGATCACTCCAGAATGTAATCAGGCTCTGCGGCAACAGGGAGGTCCAGTCTCAATAAACTACACCTCAAACAGCTGTGCAGAAGCACATTTATTTATTGTTACACAAAGTTGGATTGTTGGTAAAACAAGTTCCTCATTCCAAAGCCCCTAATGTAATCTATATGTTTCCTGAAGGAAAACATCAACACCTGCAACGTCAGTTCTGACTGTGCACTGTTTGCAGCACCCAGTAATACAAGGCACTCCAAGTGTCCCAGGACTGTCTTGGGACCAAAATCATCCAAAGGCTGTAAAGCTCCTTCAGAAAAATAACTCTGTAGATAATAGAAAACAATCACCATTTTCTACAATGATTTCTTCAAGGTCAATGTACTTCTAGAAAGCAACTGCTCATTCTGATATTTACCCTAGATACAATGAAAAACAGCTATTTCGTTCTCATGTTTACCCTAGATACAATGATTCTACTAGACTTCTACTACACAGGTATATTACCACAGCAATAGAAAAAAGCAACTGCACCCGCACCAGCCCAGGGCTCCGGCACAGGCTCTGTGCACTCTCCCCTGGACTCCCCAGGCTGTTTTGGGACCACAGGCCGTCTTGGGACCACAGGTGAGCAGCTGAACGCAGCATCTGTTCCTGCCCAATCCCGCGAGACCTGAGTCACCAGCCAGGACAGAGATAAAGGCCCAGACCATTTCAGACTCTCCCTTCTGGCCTGCACCAACACCAGGTCTCCTTGGTTAGAGATGGCAGGAGGTAAGCGTAAGAACAGAAGCAACAGAATCCAAGGTACTTGGCATCACCAGATCCAAACTCACCCACCCCATCAAGTCCTAGATACAACAGCACACCAGAAAGACAGGACATAGATATAAAGTCACTCATCATGATGATGATGGAGGACTACAAGAAGGAAATACAGGAAAACGCAGATAAACAAGTAGAAGCATTTAAAGAGGAAAAACTTAGAGAGGTACAGGAAAACACAGATAAACAACTAGAAGCATTTAAAGAGGAAATACATAGAGAGTTACAGGAAAACAATACCAAACAGGTGATGGAATGGAACAAAACCATCCAGGACCTAAAAATGGAAGTAGAAACAATTAAGAAAAAACAAAAGGAGATAACCCTGGAGATAGAAACCATAGGAAAAAAAATCAGGAACCATAGATATGAGCATCAGCAACAGAATACAAGAGATAGAAGAGAGAATCTCAGGCACAGAAGATTCTATAGGAAGCATAGACAAGACAATCAAAGAAAATGCTAAATGCAAAAAGATTCTAACACAAAATATCCAGGAAATCCAGGAC
>LR749989.1:0-113844 GCA_902729485.2 Mus minutoides | reverse complement strand
CAGGACTCCCAAGGAAGGAGCTAGAGAAAGTACCCAAGGAGCTGAAGGGGTCTTCAACCCTATAGGTGGAAGAATAACATAAACTAACTAGTTCCCCCTGCGCTCATGTCTCTAGCTGCATATATGGAAGAAGATGGCCTAGTTGGCCATCATTGGGAGGAGAGGCCCCTTGGTCATACAGACTCTATATGCCCCAGTACAGGGGAACGCCAGGGCCGTTACGTGGGAGGGGGTGGGTAGGGGAGCAGGGTGGGGATGCGGGAGGGTAAGGGGAAATTTCTGGATAACATTTGAGATGTAAATGAAGAAAATATCTAATAAAGAGGAAAAAAAATTTAAAAAAAAAAAGAAAAAAGCAACTAATACACTAAGTATCTCCATCAGAGACATGCTTCCAAGCCCTGAATGTACATTAGAATCCTCTAAGGATCTCCTAATGATTACCATCTCTTGAACCTCATCTACATCAATTGAAACTGAATCTTTGGAAGTGAAGACTTGATAGGCTTGGGACTATTCAGTGACAGAGGCTGGGAGCCATCATATAAAGGTACTATAACTGGAATTGTATGGTAATCCTGGAAACAGCATTGTAAATCACAGAGCTAGAGCTCTCACTGGCTTTTCAGATACAGGGTCAGTAACAGCCTCATTATTCCCAAAGCTAACTTCTGTTATATCTTTTCTTACTCGCTGATTGTAGCAGGGTAACAAGACAGACCTCCGAGAATAAGAGAACCCCACTAAGCTAAGTCATTGTCACAGAATGAGATCCCACTTGTTAATCATCGAATTCTAAGAGACTTCCCTCTACACTCACATCTGTGCAGCGTGTTACAGCAGACAGCAGTCACAGTGAGTCTCCGTGTCCTCCTTTCTGACCCGCAGACACCAAGAAAGGCAGATCAAGAGCTATTTGAACTAAGTTAATATATTAAGGATAATGTATTTTCTTTTTCTGTCTGATTTCTTTTTTAAAAAATTTTCAATGGTACAGAAACTATTGGGGCAAGTGTTTAGAGTTGGGGATCTTGCCAAGGGGAGGGACTGAGGGGTAGGGGTGTAGGGGAGAAGGGGTGTCTGGGGATTGGGTTGACCTGAGCACTGCAGCAATCAGCACTTGAGTGAGCAAATATGTAGTAAGGAGAAGGGAAAGGCAGAGTAAGCAGTGGAAAGAAAACAAAGCTAGGAAGTTAAAAGAAGAAGAATTGGGGATCTTAGACGCTGGGTTAGATTTTGGTCTCCTGGTATGGGAAGGTTAACTAGTAATGAATGCTTCTTAGAATGTTTGTAGAGCTAAGGGGTAATCAAAGGAGCTAACTCGGAATTCTCTATAGATGCAGTCATGGTTTCTGAAGCAAATCTAACTTTCTGTGTGAAGTGTCCTCAAAGAAAGATGTGCAACCTCGGTGGCTGAGGGCTGGGACAGGTAGACAGAGTAATGATTTCAAAGGAATTCTGCCTGCAAAACCTGCCCAGATCCTCCTGGGCCACAGAGAGTGATTCCAAGATGAAAATAAGAAAAGGAAGAGAGAGAGACAGAGACAGAGACAGAGACAGAGACAGAGACAGAGACAGAGAGATATAATTAAATAATTAAGAGAATAAACCACAATACCTTCTCTTTCATCACTAAGGACTTAGTTTGTTCAGAGACTCTCCAGTTCTCAAGCATCTCTGTGGCACACACTCACACTGCAGCATGTGGAGCCAGTCTCCCACAGTTTTGGCTCTGCACAGCCTCCCTAATATGATTCATGTCATTTATGGAACAACTGAACAGGGATCTGTGGGACCCAGGAGTGGGTTTATCACCACGAGGCTATCTGAACAGCCTCTAATAGGTGAAGTAAGCTGAAAAACAAAGGTGGCTTTTTTTTTTTTCAAATAGAAAGGCGAATGGCTTATGGTGGCCATGATGAGCTGAAATCTACCTTTTTTAACTCTCATATGTCAAACTATTCAAGCACTGAGCCATAAGAGTATTGACGAATGTTTTGCGTGATCAGAAAATGGACATTTTTAAGTCTCAACACCAGTAACCAAATCATCAATAACAGAAAGAAAGTTTCCACATAAGGATATATATATATATTTTTGGTTTTATATTTTTAAATATGCTTCTCAGACAAGAATGCTATAATTTCCACTGTGGTACACATACCAGGAAGACAGACAAATAGCTAGCTAACTACTTAAGTAGAAAGAACTAGTAAGAGACCATCAGCAATCTGCTAAGAAATGTAGAGAGGCATTTTTTTCCAAAAAAAATATTTTTTGCATTTATAACTGAATAGACCATGCTTGAACACATTTTTTTGTATAATTAGCAAGACTATTTCTGCAGCTTGAAAGCCAGAGATAAAATTAATATATTGGTTGATACCCACAACAGTCTCTCAGGTGTCATCATTGAGAATTATTATTTTCAGCAGTTCATGGCTCATTTCTTTAAAATTAAAATTAGTGTTGTGGCACCCAAGGATAATTTTCCAGCTGTCTCTACAGAGAATAATATAAGCTTGGTGAGTTTAATGAATGATAGTTTACGCCATTCAGAGTCAATGCAGTGGATGAGTTTGGATTTGGTAGAAACTAGAATCATAGCCTTACCACTGTATCTTCATTAATACAGCCATGTTAGCTGATAAATTATGCCCAGCATCTCAATTACCTTATCAAAGAAGATGATTCCTAATGACCAAGGAGGGGATAAGGAAGCAAGGAAAAATCAGGGCCAAATTAGTTGAGATGAAATTGAACTGTCTGCAGACTGGCAGATCAGATCTGAACTAGTGAGCAGAAAATGTCTGGCCAAAATTAGCAAGAACATGTGGAGGCAGCGTGGAAACAGAGAAATAAACAGGAGTTAGAATGTGAAGGTCGTGAGAGGTGGTGGAGAGAGGTGACAGGCTCTCCAACTTCCCTTAATAAGCAACCAAGACTGGCAGAAGGTTCATGAACATACAGCAGCCAGTGTGTGTATGAACCTGAAGTCCGGCAACACATAGGCTCCTTACAGAGACAGTACCACTGGGTGACACCCATGTTAGTACTGTGTATCGGAGTTCTTTGCTGGTGAAGTCTTTCCAGACAGACCATCTCCTGCAGGTTGCTTCCTGTGTTCCCTGTCTGTTACCTTCTAGCCAGATTTGCCCTAAAGAGGCACTAAAAAGAAAATGAAGAGCAATTCTCAACGTTGTCTGGAAAAACAAAAACTCCTACAGGGACAAAAATGGAGACGAGACTGAAGGCAGGAGCCTAGCCTGGCTGCACTTTCAGAGTCTCTAACAGCAGCTGACTAAGATAGATGCAGATACTTACACCCAAGCATTGGACAGTGACCCCTAGGGTTGAATTAGGGGATTGAAGAAGCTGAAGGGGAGGGTGGTCTGAACAAACCATCTCAGTTTGAAGGTTAACATTCCTTTACTCATTTGCCCAATCATGTAGCACCAAAACTTGAAAGCCCTGGCTTGCAATTTTTTCCTATATAAACCCTAAGCCCCCTAGACCAGGGGGGTGGGGTCACTCTCCTTCCTGTTTTATCAAGGAGGTGGATGGCCCAAGCTTGAGACTGAATAAAGAATGTGCTTATATCCGAGTGGTGGTTCATGGTGATCTCTTTGGGGTATTTTGCAATCTGGGCACAACAGATGGACTTTGGGTGTCCCAGGGGAGAGGCCACAGTTGAGCGGCCTCAGGAATCTTCAGGATTAACCCATTCATTCTCACTCTCCATTTAGGGCAGGAGAAAGTCGATCATGATGAAAAAAATGCCACAGAGCCCAGGCTTACATGCCTTCACTACATTATTCTTCTTCAAGTAAACTTGGAAGACGACAACTAGAGCAGAACCCTTCCCAAGCAATCCCTAAGGAAAGAAAATTATATGCTATCCCTGCCCTTTCTCTTTTCTGGGACACTGGAGAAGAACCGTGGGGGAAGAACCACTGGTGGGAAGAACCATGGGGGTGGGGGCAGGAGATGTACATGAAGTGGGGGGGTGGACTTCCCAGAACCAGAAAGGTGATCAAGTAACCAGGGCTCTCCTTCCCCTTCAGTGATGTGGTATTCTCACATAAATCTAAAGGAAAGGGACAAAGAGCACAGAGTAAAACAGGAAGGCAGAGAGTCTCAAGCACTGTGTGGACTCCTCAGCTAAGTAGCAGAAATCTCACATGATAAAACAATTCTGAAAATGGTTGCTGTCTTTAAAGTCAAACAGGTGGAAAAGCCAGAACATGGAGCCGAACATGGAGCTGCTTCCTACTATCTCTGCAAAAGTGCCAGGAAAAGTTTTCATGATACTCATAAAGCATTATCATCCAGTTTGATTTTTTTCAAACATCCTTACTGTTATATATATATATATTCCCTCCCCTTTAAGATTGACTTCCCTCCCTCATCCCCAATTAAATACCCTCTTCCCTGCCATTTTCTCCTTCACATCAACCCCTGCACAAAAATCTCAGGGAACCTCCCTTAAGAGAGGCTGGAAAGATAATAAGAGCCATAGGACCAGAGGACCAGGAAGTATGCTGTGAGGCTGTGTCTCCTAGAAATGACAGGGAAGCTATACCCTTAATACTTTAACAATATGACAGACTAAACAAGGCCTGAACAGTGAGGACACCAATAGACATGCTCACATACAAGGGGGAAATTTCATTGCATCCTACCCTTATCCCTTTCATAGTTCCTAAAAAAAGGAACTACAGGCAATTAATTTCTGCTGAGAGGAGGAACTAATCTTTTTGGGAGATGAGTCCCCTAATTAGTTATCCAATGTCAAGTGGTCAGCCTAAAATCCTATGCATACAAGCAACATTGAAGCCTGGCATGGTGGCGCATGCCTTTAATCCCAGCACTCGGGAGGCAGAGGCAGGCGGATTTTTGAGTTCAAGGCCAGCCTGGTCTACAGAGTGAGTTCCAGGACAGCCAAAGTTACACAAAGAAACCCTGTCTTGAAAAACCAAAAACCAAACAAACAAACAAGCAACACTGAACAGACACAGTAGATCTTATCTATATATGATGTGTTTATATATGATGTGTTTATATATGTATCTTAGTTAGGATTACAATTGCTCTAATGAAACACCGTGACCAAAGCAATTCCTATAACAGAAAGCATTTAATTTTCTTATTTTTGGTTTCAGAGAGTTAGTCCATGATCATTAAGGCCAAAGGCAGATAAGCATGATACTGGAGCAGTACTAAGAGCTTTACATCTGAGGGCAGCAAGCAGAGAGAGAGACAGAGACAGAGACCCAGACAGAGACAGACAGAGACAGAAACATACAGAGACACAGAGAGATAGAAACAGAGATAAACAGAGACAAAGACAGAGACAGACAGACTAGGACTGGCATAGGCTTTTGGAACCTCAAAGAGCACCTCCAGTGGCACACCTCCTCCAACAAGGTTGTACCTAATTCTCTAGAGTCCAAAAACTTTGAACTAAACTTTCAAATAAACCGATGGAGGCCATTCTCATTCAATCACAGTCTGTAACAGTAATAATCAGAAAAAGAAAAGCCATCAGTTTGAAAGGAAATAAGGGAACACAAGTGAGGGTTGTGGGAGGAACCAGAAGAGGGAACATAAGGTAATTATGCTTTAATTATTTTTTTATTTTTAAGAATTTCTTTATTTTAACTTTATCTTACATGTATGAGTGTTTTGGCTGCATGGATACCTATGCATCACTTACATGACTGTGGAGGACGGGAGAGAGCTTCCTATCCCCTGGACCTGGAGTTAGAGAAAGTTGTGAGCTGACATGTGGATGATGGGAGTAGAACTAGGGTCTTCAGGAAAAATCAGCCAGTATTCTAAATGGCTGAGCCATCTCTCCAGCTCTAAATGTATTTGTTAAAGGATCAAGGAAGAAGGCTGTCAGTCCCACACTAGAGATTCCTTGCAAGGCAAACGAAACCATTCCATCAAGAGCAGTAGTTGGAGATGGAGGCCACACAAGCCACCAGTGGAGGAACAGAGACAAATAATAAGATTTAAATATAATCAAAAGTCCCTGACATTCAGACTGAGTTCACTGCTGCCTCTCAGGGATCATTACCATATTGCTTGCCATAATCTCCTTTATGTGAAATTAAAAGTCACCCCTGCTCTTCATCTGCCTGCCTATTTACTCAATGGAATGAAATCCCTTTTCCTAATGCTGCAAATGAGCTGCCGACTTCAAAAATCCCTGAGACACTCCTGGCATTTTCTTGAAGAAAGTCCTCCTCAGCCACCCTTAATTAAACCAAGGTGGCAGGAGAGGCTCTTCTTTCCACCTCCTTCAAAGAACGCCATAGAATCTTCTGGATTTCCCATGTTAGGTTGTCAGGGTCTGGAGCTGGCTGAAAAGCAATTCGGTCCATGTGGAAATCACTCATGTTAACACACTCAGGGAGCCTCTCCCCATAGGCATTCTAGAGAGCATCTGCCTCTGCCTTCTATGGCTCTGGGTGACAGAGTGGGGAAGCTGTGTTTGAGCAATGGATGCTTTCCTCCCAGCATGAACTTCCTCAACTCCTTTGACAGCCTTCCTTGGGAGCCTCCAAGGCTCAGAGCCACTTGTGTGTGCCCACATCAGCTACAGGCATCATCTGACCCAGTGGACCCTCCAAAGCCAGCCTAAAAAGGACATTTTTCTGCATCGATGACAGCTTAGCTTTGAGTGGTCTCCCACCTCAGACATTTAAAGAATCATAAAGGGAGATTGGAATAGCTTCTGAAATTAAGCCATCTACAGGGAGCTAGTAAAATTCAGGACAGCTTGCACATCCACAGTCAAAGTCACTAGGGTATATGAATCTAAGCAAGGTCTCCATGAGTTCCTTCCTTCCTCCAGTAGTTGTGTAGAATAGTGGGTGGCCATGAGCCACTCATAGCTGAGGGCTCAACTTAAGTTCTGTGCTCCACTGCCAACTGGGTGAAAGTGTCAACCTCAAGGCTATTGCAAGAACCAAATAGGTTAGCCTTCATAAAATGCTTCACAAAGTAAGTGAACCTGCTTTATTAGAATTGTTTTCTAAACATCCAAGGACAGAAATTGTGGCAGTTGCAACTCAAGCATGGTGATGTAGTTGCTATTAGCATGTTTATTAGTCTGAAGACCTCCACCACCCTGCTATTAGCACCCCTGGGAGAAGACACACTTTGAGCACATTGACTACCATAGACAGAAAATAGAGGGAGTTGTGAAGGTTAATGTTAATTGTCAACGTGATAGAATCTAGAATGACCTCGGAGATGGCGTTTGGGAATGCCTGTGAGAGCTTGTCTTGACTGCTTTATTTTTTTTTTAAGGTTTTTAGTTGGGAAGGAGTGTCCAGGTGCCAGCAGGGGCATAAAGTGAGAATTAGAGCCCCGGGGACTGATGTTACTACTACTTGTGAACTGCCTAACCTAAGTGCTGGAAGCTGAACTCAAGTCATCTAGAAGAGCAGCCAGTGTTCTTAACCTTGGAGCCACCTTTCTAGCCCCTTGAATGCTTCAAGGTGAAAAGACCTGCCCACTCTGGGTAGCACCATTCCCTGGCTGGGTCCTGAACAACTCATCTTAATACATGCCAGTAAATCCATTCATTCAACAAACATTAACTACTCACTCTGACTCCCTTATATACATGACAATAATCCAGACACTATAGATATAGAAATCTCTTGGGCCCTCTCTTGATATTCCTATAGCCTCAAAGATCAAAGTCCACAAAAGTTAGTCCTTGATAACAGAAGCCCAAGTGGTACTGCTCACACAACTACCACCACCCTTCTGAGGGACATGTGTGCACATCATAGTGGTCAATCTCATCTGTTATCTTAGCTGGATTGATCAGGAATCAACTAAGAGTCAAGCCACTGGACGCTGCTGTGAGATGGGCCTACCCAACACAATGTGATTGGCACCTTCCAGTGGCAGCCAAGAAAAAAAAGGATGGAAAGGAACTTTAGCTCTTGCTTGCCTACCTTACTCAGGCTGAAAATTCCATCTACTGTGTTACTGCAGTCCTTCACTGGTATCAGGGCCCAGCATTGAGTTTCCAGTGTGAACTGAAGATCAGCAACTCTCCAGAGGTCCTCCAACCTTTAGCATTAGATTGGGGTTTCTAAGGCATCCAGGCTCATGGGCTAAGCATCCATCATGTTCTCTGCTTCTTCGATATAAGACAGACACTGTTGGACTACCCAGACCTTGCACTATAAACTAATAAATCTTCTTAAATATGTGTTCATTCTCTCAGTTCTATTCCTCTAGAGAACCCAGACGAATCCATCTTCTAAACATATTCACCACTAATAACCTTTCCCAGAGGAATGACAAGACCAGAATCAGTTAGACATCAGTTGTTGTCTCTCCTGCTCCTTTTCTCTCCAGGAAGCTCTGATGACAAGACAGCAGTGGCAGAGGAGAACTCACAGATGCCTACAGCCTAGTGGATCTGGAGGCCAGGTTGGTGAGCCCAGCCTGCCTGTGCCACCAAACTGACGGCCTCAGCACATCAAGAGCTGCAGAGATGAGCTGGCTGCCTCTGGCTCTTGCCAAAAGCGGAAAACAGCATTGTGGGGGCAAAGCAGATGTAGGAAAAAATCGCGACCACTCACAGGATGATACATGCCAGCAGAAATCTCCACTCGACCTCCTCTGCACCTCCAGGGCAATGACAGGCATGGAATGAAGCTATCTTTCATTGGAAGCCACTGAGAGCCTCTGTCAAATAGGAGCTGCCAACAACAAAATGACTTCTCTCCCCGGGATCTAACTAAGGGACACCACACATCAAGAGACCTGAAACCTGCATTTAGCTGAAAATAAATCTACCTAGAAACAAATCACATGTAAGGAGCCCTAGTCTCCATGTGTAACCAACCATCTCAAGACATAAACAAATTAAAAAGAAAGAAATCTTTGAAGAATTATCAAAGAAAGACAAAGAAACCTCTCCAGTATACTTCACATTAATCAACAGATCGCAGTCCAGATTCTTGGAGTAACCATCAGGCTAACCTGCAAACCTAGGTTAGCGCTCCTCCTCCAAACTGCCATAGCTATGTGACCTCCAGATGTCAACCTTTTATTATCCAGTTACCCCATGTATTTAAAGGGTGGCCTGAGACAGAATGCTTAATTGCTTCATGTGGTGCTCATACACAGAGTCTCCCCTGAGTCCTAGACTTATACTGAGAGAGAGAGAGAGAGAGAGAGAGAGAGAGAATCTGTTTCAATCTATCATTATAATTAATTTCGGCTGCTATGATGACCTCTAACATATATAACAGTCACATTCTGCTTGACCTCGTCATATCCCAGCTTTTATGCCTCTGTGAGCCCATTTCTAGGGACCATTAGGTGCAGCTTCTTCCTGACACTGAGAAGAAAGCATCACCAGAGGCTGCTATTCAGAAGCAGCCTCCTTAATTCTCAATGAAACTTGAAATACACTCTTTCACTCGTCGCTTCTCTTCAGTTTTAAAACGAAGAAATCTTGGCATAGCTTCCTAGGATTTAATGTCAAATCATTACGAAGAAAAGATACAAAAAGTACCTCACAGTTGTTCAGTAGCAGTTTAATAATACAATAGTATTTCTGAGGGTGAGTTGCCTTAATATAAGCATCTTTGGGGGTTATGTACTTAAAACATGATCACGTGATAAATATTTCATTTGCATTCATCAGATAATCAGGAACAAAAGTTACAATCCCAGGAAAGACATTTAGCACTTCTAAAATGCTGAACATTTAAAACTGGTGTTGAGGGACTGAAATGGGGCTGAAATGTACCCAAGAGGAAAATTCAGAGGCTTCAAAACATCTTGTTGGAAAAATAAATAAATAATAAAAATAGTAGAGAGCATCACAGCTTAAAAGACAGAGGACAGAGCAAAGATTTTAAAAATTAATGAACTGAGATCTTTTCTCTAGAAATGCAATTTCTGTATCATTTAATCAGACTTGAGGGTTCTTAAATTGCCTTTGAAACAAGTTAATAAACAATATGTGCCTGCCCGATTACAGCATTTTTTTTTTTGGAAACAAGTAAAATGTACTCTGAAATTTGTCCTTCAATAAATAAGAGAGCACCAGTGGTCCCTGCAGGCCTCATCTGAGGTCAGCAATGAAGACTACACAGAAGTAAAGCTCCTTCTTAGAAGTACCAAAAGAGAATCATCCACCCTCTACTCTGCATCTGAACTATCTACAACTCGGCTCAAAGCTCATTCGGCTCAAAGCTCATCCTAAGCACTAATGTCTTGCCTCTAAAGACTTTAAAACATAAACCTACGGGGACTGGGAATACAGTCAATGGTAAAGCTCTTGCCTAGTATGTGCAATCCTGAAAATATAAACAAATAATTTAGAAAAAAAACATGACTTTTGGGCTGGTCCAGGCTGGAACTTAACCCATCAGCATTCATTAGTTCATCAAGGAGCAAAGCCCCAGATGGCTGAAGAAGTGACTGAGCCAACAGTTCGCCAGGCAGAGAAACTGGGGAGGCTGCCTTGGAAAATAAGAGTCTACTTTGTAGTAGTGGTGACTTGGATGAAGAAACCATGAAGGGTATTAAAGAGGAAGGAAAGATGCCTCAAGAGCGTCCTCAGCCCTTTCAGTGTTACCAAAAGTGATGGTAACCCTACTGGGGACCAGGGTGTGCTTTAACATAACAGATGAGGAAAAGCTAACAAGGTCAACTATCTTTTTTAATTTACAGATCCATGTCTGAAAGGCCACTCTATTATCAGTATTTGAGTACATGGAAATCTATCCTCCATACAGTATAGCTCTGCACTTTAAAATCACTGGGGAAAAGAATTAACACTGAAATCAATATTTCATAGTGCAAGACAAGCAAACCCTACATACAGCTAAGCTTTGACTCCTTGGTGCACTGTAAACACCAATTACTGATGTTCAACATGCCTGAAAATGAAAGCCCCAGTTTTCTGGGAAATAGACAATTATTCAGTAGTTTAGAGAAAGCAATAGTGACCTTTTATGTTTCTGGAAGAAATAATAAGAAAGAACTAAGGTATAAAACACATAGACTAAATCCCAGCAGAGTTTGTGACAGCTCAAAACCTAGTTAAATGCTGGCCAGAGACTGAGGAAAGCTAAAAGTAGGAATGGCATCCTTCTCATAGGAAGGCCGCACTGATTGGCTGCCCAGTGCCAAACAGTCAACCTTGGAAACATATGCACAAGTAGCATTACATGGACTGAACAGGTTATAAACATATATGTGCAATTACAATTAGTAAAAAAAAGGGGGGGGCATGAATCTGATAGAAAATAGGAACAGATATTTGAGATTTGAAGAAAGAAAAAATAAGAGAGTAATATAATTCTATTATAATCTCAAATGAAACACACACACATATATATACATTTATATATACACATATATATATGTATATGTATATGTATATATATGTATATATATATATATATATATATATATATATATATATATATATATATATATATATATATATATATATATATATATATATATATATATATATATATATATATATATATATCCCTGTGGTTTCTTTCCTACCCGTGGCAGATGCATATGCCTCTACTAGTTGAATTTTATTTTTTTCCTTTTGTTAAAAAACTATTTTTTTCCTCACATATTGTAACCTGATTACAGTTTCCCTTCCCTCTCCTCCTCCCGGTTCCTCCCAACCTCCTGACCTCCCTTCCCATCTGGATATATATATATATATATATATATATATATATATATATATATATATGCTAAAAATGTACACAAAACAACCAAGCAAGGTAGAAGGCAGTAGGTAGAGAATTCCTAAAACCTGACTGCTCCTCGTTGGAGATTGCCGCTCAGATACAAAACCCTTGATTGAAATTTCATTGCCCAGCAATTTCAGATTCTTCTATATTAGGCAGGCACCAAACCATTGCAAACCAAGAGCTAAGATATGTAAAAATGGCTAACAATTCTAAATTGTTCTCCTCCACTCATGAAATGACTCCCAATCAACCTCCCATTCCAGAGAATACGAAGACGGCAGGAATTTTGTGAATATTAAATCACTGTGAACCGTGCACTGTAATTTAAAATTATCACAGACTAATGTTTGGTTGAGAACAGTATTCTAATTGGAAACATGATAGAAAAGTTAGTCTAGTGCAATGCTCCAGGACATATTGGAAGAAATAGGGCCTACAGAGCACTACATTACATTACAAACAGACTTGCCTCTGTGCCTACCTCCTTTCTGAGAGACCAGTATTCACCCTTGGCCCACCTTCTCATGGGACATGAGCCAATCCCGAAAGGACATTACATAGGGTCAGCTGGGCTGAAAGGAAACTTCCTGGAAGCAGGGATCAGCTAGACTAGACAATGTATACAAAAGAAAATGGAGCATACCAGACTTACAAAGCAGTTCTAAACCTAAAGAAGCAGAGGCAAGGACATAGCCTGGCAGATGAGTAACTGAGCAAAAGCTGGCAGTAAGGGCTGCAAGCCAGCGTTGAGTAATTCCAGGCTGAATGGTTTTAAATAAAGCTCAGGAGTGTGCGCGTGCTACTGTCCTACTGGCTGCCTGTGTGAGTTGGAGGACCCATGGAAACTGTACATTGGATATTCACTCCAGAGACGCAGACCAAGGGGTATGGCTCGGGGCTGACCTGGAGTTGTTCCCTAAAATTGTTTGTGTACCTACTATGTTAACGAATGCATAAAATCCCAACAAACATGACACAAGAAGTGTTGATTGTCACAGGTCAGTAACAATGTACTGGTTTTAAAACAACCTAGGATCTCCTGTAAGGCATGACTTGAAGTTCCCATTAATTTTTCATAAAGTTAGAAGGTTTTGGTTTTGGGGGTCTTATGTTTTGTTTGGTCTTGGTTTGTTTGTTTGTTTGCTTGTTTGTTCATTTGTTTTGTTTTAATGGTGGCACCACCAAAGGACAAGTTTTCACTGGGTTATGCCCTGAAATTCACAGGGAAACCAATAACACCCTTTATCAAAAAGAGCAACCACAGAAAGGCCATATATGGGTCACAGTGGAAGCCATGAGGGTCACCTCCTCTCAGAAGAAAAAGACTCAAAAAGAGCAACCACAGAAAGGCCATATATGGGTCACAGTGGAAGCCATGAGGGTCACCTCCTCTCAGAAGAAAAAGACTCAAAAAGAGCAACCACAGAAAGGCCATATATGGGTCACAGTGGTAGCCATGAGGGTCACCTCCTCTCAGAAGAAAAAGACTCAAAAAGAGCAACCACAGAAAGGCCATATATGGATCACAGTGGAAGCCATGAGGGTCACCTCCTCTCAGAAGAAAAAGACTCAAAAAGAGCAACCACAGAAAGGCCATATATGGGTCACAGTGGTAGCCATGAGGGTCACCTCCTCTCAGAAGAAAAAGACTCAAAAAGAGCAATCACAGAAAGGCCATATATGGGTCACAGTGGAAGTCATGAGGGTCACCTCCTCTCAGAAGAAAAAGACTCAAAAAGAGCAACCACAGAAAGGCCATATATGGATCACAGTGGAAGCCATGAGGGTCACCTCCTCTCAGAAGAAAAAGACTCAAAAAGAGCAACCACAGAAAAGCCATATATGGATCACAGTGGAAGCCATGAGGGTCACCTCCTCTCAGAAGAAAAAGACTCAAGTAAACAACCCCTGTGGTTCCTTTCCCACGCATGGCAGAAGCATGTGCCTCTACTGGTTGAATTTTTTTTCCTTTTGTTAAAAGACTATTTTTTCCTCACATTTTGTAACCTGATTACAGTTTCCCCTCCCTCTACTCCTCCTGGTTCCTCCCAACCTCCTTTCCCATATGGATCCACCCCTTTCTGTCTCTCATTAGAAAGCATATAGGCTTTTACGGGATAATACCAAACTATTAGATAATAAGATAAAACAAAACAAGTACATCAGACTATAACAAAACAAAGCAACAGAAGGAAAGAGATCAAGCAAAGCCAGGTGAATCAGGTGTGGAGACCCATTTACACTTTTAGAAATCCTATAAAAACACTAAACTGGAAGCCATAATATACGACCAAATGACCTGTAGGTTAAAAGAGAGTAAAGGGTTTTTTTTAAACTGTTAAATAAAAATAAGATAATGTTAAAAACTAAATTCCTGGCATGACATTATGATACAAGGAATGCCCAAAGATGTCTTTGACTTTATTCTCTGTTGACCAGTATGAAGTGTCCTCTTTATCTCTTTTGATGGCTTTTGGTTGAAAGTTGATTTTATTCGATATTAGAATGGTTACTCCAGCTTTTTTCATAGGACCATTTGCTTGTAAAATTGTTTTCCAGCTCTTTGCTCTGAGGTAGTGTCTATCTTTGACATTGAAGTGCATTTCCTGTATATAGCCAAATGCTGAGTCCTGTTTATATATCCAGTGTGTAATTCTATGTCTTTTTATTAGGGAATTAAGTCCATTGATGTTAAGACATATTAAAGAAAAGTGATTACTGCTTGCTGTTATTTTTGTTGTTAGAGGTGGAATGATGTTTGTGTGGCTATCTTCTCTTGGGTTTCTTAAAAGACTTTCTTTCTTTTTCTTTGTTTGTTTGTTTGTTTGTTTGTTTTTCGAGGTAGGGTTTCTCTGTGTAGCCCTGGCTGTCCTTGTAGACCAGGCTGGCCTCGAACTCAGAAATCCACCTGCCTCTGCCTCTAGGGTGTAGTTTTCCACCTTGTGTTCATCAAGGAAATGCAAATCAAAACATCCCTGTGATTCCACCTTACACCAGTAAGAATGGCTAAGATCAAAACCTCAGGTTGTAACCTCCTCTCTCATCTGCTTTAGGCTGAGAGTTCAGACCTGTCTCTGAAGGAGTGCCACAGGAAGCCACATACAGTGTGACTCTCCAGCTAAGCCTGGCTTCCATTGTTGTGCTAAACCACACCTGAGCTTCTCCGGAATCCCGTGCCCCACTCATGTCCTGCCTCCAGCTGAAACATTCCACAGTGCCCTCGAGACTTCAGAATGAACCCAGGTACCTGCACAGAACTGACTGTGGGCGAGGTCTTCCCTCTAAAAACCAAGAAAGATTTTTCAGTAAAAGATCAGACATGCTTTGACCCTCCCTGACTCAATGTTTTCATTTTCTCTCCCATCTAGTCCTCATAAGCCCCAGTCTGCCTTCCAGGGAACCTAGTCCGTTTTGTGGGGGACCGCAGGAGGTTGCCCCCAACATCAGGTGACAGCAGATGCTGGAGAGGATGTGGAGAAAGAAGAACACTCCTCCATTCATGATGAGATTGCAAGCTGGTACAACCACTCTGGACATGGTTCTGGCAGTTACTTAGAAGGGGTAACAAATACCCATGGGAAGAGATACAGAGACAAAGTGTGGAGCAGAGACTGAAGGAAAGGCCATTCAGAAACTGCCCCACCTGGGGATCTATCCCATATATAGTCATCAAACTCAGACACTATTGTGGATGCTAACAAGTGCTTGCTAACAAGAATCTGATATAGCTGTTTCCTGAGTGGCTGTACCAGTGTTTGACAAATACAGAGGTAGATACTCACAGCCAACCATTGAACTGAGCACAGGGACCCCAATGGAGGAACTAGAGAAAGGACCCAAGGAGCTGAATGGGTTTTCAGCCCCATAGGAGGAACAACAATATGAGCCAACCAGTATGCCCAGAGCTCCCAGAGACTAAACCACCAACCAATGAGTACACATGGAGGGATCCATGGCTCCAGCTGCATATGTAGCAGAGGTTGGCCTTGTTGGTCATCAATGGGAGGAGAGGCCCTTGGTACTGTGAAGGCTTTATGCCCCAGTGTAAGGGAATGCCAGGGCCAGGAATCAGGAGTGGTTGTGTTGGTGAGGAGGGGAGAGGAGGGGATAGGGGGTTTTCAGAGGTGAAACCAAGAGAGGGGATAACATTTGAAATGTAAATAAAGAAAATATCTAATAAAAAATCCCAGGAAAAAAAAGAAATGTAGCTTGGTTATCATTGACTTAACAGCTAATATCCACATATAAGCAAATACGTATTGTATTTGTCTTTCTGAGTCTGAGTTACCTCACTTAAGATGACTTTTTTCTAGTTTCACCCATTTACCTACAAATGTCATGATTTTATTGTTTTCAACAGCTGAATGATACTCCATTCTGTAAATGTACCACATTTTCTTTATCCATTCTTCTGTTGAAGGACATCTAGGTTGTTTTCAACTTCTGACTATTATTAATAAGGCACTAATGAACACAGTTGAGCATGTGTCTCTCTGGTAGGATGGTGTGTCCTTTGGGTATAGGCACAAGAGTGGTATCTCTGGATCTTGAGATAGATCAATTACTATCTTCCTGAGGAACCACCACATTGATTTCCCTGGTGACTGTACCAGTTTGCACTCCCACAAGCAATGCATGATTGTTCCACTTATTCCACATCCTAGCCAGCATGAGCTGTCACTTTTTTTATTGATCTTAGCCATGCTGACAAGTGTAAGATGAAATTTCAAAGTAGCTTTGATTTACATTTCCCTGATGACTAAGGGTGGTGGACATTTCTTTGTGTGTTTCTCAGCCACTTATATCCTCTTTTGAGAATCCTGTTTAGATCTGTACCCTATTTTTTAATGAGGTTATTTGTTTTCTTGTTACCTAGTGGTTTTATTATTTATATATTTTATGAATTTGTTCTCTATTAGACATGTATTTGGTAAAATCTTTCCCATTGTGTAGGCTGTTGATCTGTTCAACTGGTGGTTGCATTTGCAAGGCAGATTTTCAGTTTCATGTACTCTTATTTATTAATTGTTTATCTTAGTGCTTTCACTAGCAATGTTCTGCTAAGAAAGCCTTTTCTTGTGCCAATGAGTCCAAGGTTACTCCTACTTTCTCTTCTACAAGGTTCAGTGTATCTGAATTCACTGAATTGAGGTAAATTGAGGTCTTTGATCTGTTGGGAGTTGAATTTGTGCAGAGTGATACATATGGATCTATTTGCATACTTCTACATGCATCCATTCAGTTTGACTAGCAACTTTTGTTGGAGGTACAGTCTTTCTTCCAATGTGTACTTCAGGCTTCTTTACCAAAACTTGGGTGTCCATAGGTGTATGGTTTTCTGTCTGGGTTTTCAGGACAATTCCATTGAACAGCCTGTCTGTCTTGTGCCAATACTGTGGTGTTTTTATTACTATAGCTCTGTAGTAAAATTTGAGGTCAGTGATTGTAATAATTCTAGCAGTTCTTTTACTATTCAGGATTGTTTTAGCTATCATGGTTGGTTGGTTGGTTGGTTGGTTTGTAAGTTGACATGAAAATTGTCCTTTCATGATCTGTCAAGAATTGTGTTGAAATTTTGATGGGTATTGTATTGAAGCTGTAGATTACTTATAAAAGAATGGCCAGTTTTACTGTGTTAGTCATACCCAATGCATGAGCATAGGGAAATCTTTCCATCTTCTGATATCTTCTTCAAATTCTTTCTTTAGTGCCTTAAAGTTATTATCATACAAGTCTTTCACTTTCTTAGTTAGAGTTACCCCAAGGTATTTTATATTATTTTAAACTGTTGTGAAAGATATTGTTTCCTTGATTTCTTTCTCAGTCATTTGTATGTAGGAAGGCTACTGGCCTTTGTGGGTTCATTTTATATCCAGCTACTTTGCTGAAAGTGTTTATCAGTTGTAGGAGTTTCCCAGTGGAATTTTTCAGGTGACCTATGTATACTATCATATCATCTGCAAATAAAAGGTATTTTGACTTCTTTCTTCCCAGTTTGTATCCCCTTGGTCTCCTTTTAATGTCTTTTTTTTATTAGATATTTCCTTTATTTACATTTCAAATGCTATCCCGAAAGTTCCCTGTACCCTCCCCCCACCCTACTCCCCTACCCACCCACTCCCACTTCTTGGCCCTGGCATTCCCCTGTACTGAGGCATATAAAGTTTGCAAGACCAAGGGGCCTCTCTTCCAAATGATGGCCAACTAGGCCATCTTCTGCTACATATGCAGCTAAAGACACGAGCTCTGGGGGTACTGGTTAGTTCATATTGTTGTTCCACCTATAGGGTTGCAGACCCCTTCAGCTCCTCAGAGACTACCCAACCCGGGGATCCATCCCATACTCAGCCACCAAACCCAAACACTATTGCATATGCCAGCAAGATTTTACTGAAAGGATCCTTTTAATGTCTTATTGCTTTAGCTAGAATGTCAAGTATTATATTGAATAGGTATGGAAAGAGTAGACAACCTTATCTTGTTCTTGACTTTAGTGGAATTGCTTTGAGTTTCTTTCCATTTAAGTTGATATTGGCTATGCACTTGCTATAAATTGCCTTTATTATGTTTAGGTATATTCCTCCTATCCCAAGTCTCCAGGAGATTTTTTTATCATGAATGGGTGTCGGATCTTCCCAAAGACATTTTCAGCATGTAATGAGATGGTCATGGGTTTGTTTCCTTTCAGTTTGTTTATATGATGATTTATATTAACTGACTTACATATGCTGAATCATCCTTGCATCACTGAAATGATGATTATGGCCTACTTGGTCATGGTGGATGACATATTTGATGTGTTCTTAGATTATTTGCAAGTACTTTATTGAGAACTTTTGCTTCTATCTTTATCAGGAAAAGATATTATTGGTCTGTAATTCTTTCTTTGTTGGATGTCTTAGAGTTACTATTGCTATGATGAAACCCATGACCAAAAACAACTTAGGTAAAGGGGTTTATTTTGCTCAGTTTCATATAACAATTCGTCATCAATATTCAGTGAGGGCAAAAATGCATGCAGGCAAGAACCTGGAGGCAAGAACTTATACAAAGACCATAGGTAGGTGCTACTTACTGGATTGCTCCCTTACATTATAGATCTGTGTAAGAGTAGTCCCTAATAATCACATAACACATTCAATACTAGGCCATTTTGAAATCTCTTCTACCATGCTATTAATCCAAAACTCTTCAATGTAACCTCAGGCATATCTTTTGGACAAGGCAAGAAAGCAGCAACATTCTTTGCCAAAATATCACAAGAATGGAGGCTAGATCACATTCTACTGTTTGTTCCCTCTGAAACTTATTGAACTTTATCCCCACAGTTCAACTTGCCCCCAACACCACTATCTTTCCAGCTCCTAATATGTCTCATTAAGCCCCACTTAATTACATTCAATTGCTTCTCTAATCCAAAGTCCACATTCAGCCTACAAGGAGCATGGTCATGCCTGTCACAGCAACATTGTACTCCTGGTACCAACTTCTATCTTTCTCAGTGTTCTGTTGCTGTGAAGAGACACCATAACCATAGCAACTTTTATAAAAGAAAGCATTTAATCACAGTTTCAGAAGTTTAGTCCATTATTTTCATGACAAGGATCATGGTGGCACAGGCAGACATGGTACTGGAGAAGTTGAGAGTTCTACATCTGGATCCTCATCCAGCAGCAAGAGAGAAAGCTCTGGTACTGACTTAAGCTTTTCAAACACCAAAACCCAACCCCAGTGACACACTTTCTTCAACAAGGCCACACCTACTCCAACAAAGCCACACCTCCCCTAGTCCCTCTCAAATAACTCCTCTACCTAATGATCAAGTATTCAAATATATGAACTATGGAACGATTCCAATTCAAACTACAGTTGCTTTAGGGATCACAGTAACTGTGACTTCATAAAAACAAGTTGCGTAGTTCTTTCTGCTTCTACTTTATGAAATAATTTCAAGAATATTGGCATCAATTTTTATTTGAAAGTCTGGTATAATTCTGTGATAAAAACCATCTGAAACTGGGGTTTTTTTGTTTGGTTGGTTGATTGGCTTGACTTGGTTTGGTTTGGGATAGAGATATCCCAAATGGTGATTGGCTCACCCATTGTACTTGATGGTTCTCTAAAAGATGACTTAAAAGATGCAGGTTGCTCATGATGATGTTGAAGAAAGACACTGAGGAAAATCTATTAGCATATTCCACAGCGGTTTACAATAGAAGCTATAATTAAAAGAGGCCATCACCCTCACACCTTTAAGATGCAGCAGCCGTGAAGGAGACCCAGAGAAGCAACAAGCAGGGTTCTCAGCTGGGAACTCCATTGTGGAGGATTGTCTCTGGAAACAGTAGTTTCAGGCTAAACAGGCAAACCTGTTCCTGATGTGTTTTCGCAGCCCTCCCTCTATACTAATTCAGTGACATTCTTGCAATACCCAGAGCAATGAAGATACTTGGTCTTCTACGTGCATTAAAGGTGTTTCTGATTAATTCTTTGTAGGTGGTTGTCTTTTTTTCCTTTTTTCTTTCTTTCTTTCTCATGAATGCAATCTTTTTATGCAGTTCTTTCTATCCTGGAGTTCACTATGTAGACCATGCTAGTGCTGAACTTCCAATGAATATTCAGTCCCTGTCCCCTGAGGGCTAGCATCGCAGGCATGTGATATTGCACCTAACTGGCAATTTTGCACTAGCTAACTTCAATGAGATTCAAAACTGAAAAACTTTATTCAGACCCTACTGTATCTTGGGGCCCTTAATTCAAACCTTTGACACCCCCCTCCAGGTCCCAGTATGTGACACTAGAAAAGAGCATTGCAGACAAGGAGATATGATAGATGGACTCTGCTCCTCTAGATGCTCCAAACTGCTCTTATAAACTACTCTATGAAGATAGGAGAATTGATTCTTTTACTTTTTATTCATATTTAACTCTTTGACAATTTCATACATATACATAAATGAATTTCATCCTTTAAGCTCCTATTACACTCACCTATCCCCCACCCTTCAAAATAAGATTATTTTGAATATGTTTTTTTTTTATTTCTAGTACATTAGAAGATGCTTAAGTAGGTTAAGTGCATATGAGGGAGCCAAAGGTAAGGGATAAGCATTTTGCATTTCGCATCCACTTTTAACACTTTATAAAGACTGTGTTGTTGTTATCCCTTGACCTGCTCCCTAGCATTATTTGTTAAGTGCTTAACAACTACTTGTAGAATTAATTATATTTGCATCTCCTACTATAAGGCATGAAGCATGATGAACTGATATTACCTATTTACTGTCAGGGCAGTCCCTAGCCAACCTAATACAGAAAATATCTATTGAGTGTAACAGCATGCTCTCCTCACTGTCTCCCATCTCCTTAAGCTTTGCTTTGATATTAGTAGGAACTTGCACATCCATGTTCCTCTAGACACTGATACCATTCCTGCCTGCAGCATGCTCCAAGGCTAACAGCAGAAAAACACTGCATTTCTGTGCGTGAGTTTTCTGTATGGTCCACAAGTCAAATAGCAGCAAGGGGTTGGAAGATAATAAAAAGGGAGAAATGAAAAAATAAAAAGAGTATATTGTTTTCCTGTGTTCACACCTGTGAGCACAGCTGCTCAGCACTCCAGCTTACAATATGTTTTCCTTCCTGCACAAAAATGAAGAGTCGCTGAAGGAATTATATCACAGCTCTTCTGTGAGTTTCCATATGCAGGATTTGAGGAGTTCTAATATGTATTAATGAATCTGTCTAAACTAATGACTGGAAGACATTATATACAGCCAATGAATTACTAACTTTTCCATAAACTTAGAATCCTACCAAGCTCAGGGAATGACTTATTGTTTCATGAATTTAATTTTATAATTCAGCCTCTCTTCTCTGCTGTAGCATCTCTACATACTTCACCTTTTTACTTCTGTTTCCCCCTGCATAATTCCAGGTTGACAGAAAGGCCTATGGATAAAACGTTTCATGGATTTTCTATACCAGTAAGTCTCTTTTGATATCTGCCCATTTATAATCAGATACATTTGCACTTTCCAAACCCCACACTTAAACTTATTAGTATCTAGGAGGTGTGTGGTAATATAGACCATAGAACACAAGAACCAAGAGCTAGGTTACACAATGTAAATTACTAGAACGGAGGTCAAAAGATCCAGCGTTTGATCTTGGATTTGAACATAACTTCGTAATAAAATGTAGGTATTGGGGACTTGGATACCGATAATGAAAAGTGACTGGGTAACTTTTAGCATTTGATCAGATCACCCTGGCTGTTCCATTAATCTCTGGGGGCGTATTTTACAGAAACATGTAGCCAACATTTGATGCTAATTTAAGATGCTGTTGGAAATATCTGTAGTTATGAGTAAGCTATTGTAGAAAAAAAGGTGAAAAAGGAGAGCACCCGGGTTAGTAAAAGCAGAACAAACATTGAGAAAGAGCGCCACCTACTGGCATCTGTTCCCTTACAGCTAACGGAGAAACATTCATAACTGAAGAAGCATAAAGGTATAAAGGTGACCTCAGACTTCACTGAAGGAAAACTTTACTGGGGACTTAGGTTAAGCAATAGGCAATGTTTATGAAAGCTGGCTGAACTTCTGATTTCAGAGGTGTTTTTTTTTACAGGAAGTCAAGAGTTTTTGGGGTTTTTTTTTTTTTTTTTGGTTTTTTGGTTTTGGTTTTGTTTTGTTTTTTTAATTAATTGGCTCTGGCAATCACTGATACATAGAGTTGTGTGGCAGCAACTAAGGTCAGTGTTATATAGAAACACAATGGATTCCTTACTACATATAAGATCCCAGATAGGGCTTATAATGAATAACATTGCTGTAAGTCTTTAGTTCACAAAACCTTGTATATATTACCACTCAGCTCAATAGACACGGGTAGTGCACAGCCGGAACACTCCAATTTTACACATTTAAATGCTGTTGGTGAATATCCTTTTCCATAACACATTAGGTAATTTTAATACTGCCTTGATTTTTACCACAATCTGTTTTAATACAACTGAATTGAAAAGAGAATGTTTGAGAAATTTTCAATCAGAGCACAATTTAAATCTGCCCTCTCTCTACTACCCTTCCACACGTATACCAGCAATCAATGTTTGAACTGAGTTGTGGAGCAAGGATTCTGTCCACAGTGCTAAATTCTTCTGCTCAGTGAGAAGGAGATGTTCATCATGGGACACACACACACACACACACACACACACACACACGCATGCACACACATGCACATGGGCACTCGCATGCACACACCCTTCCTAATTTGAAGTAGATTGTAATTTCTTCCCTCAGTTTATCACTAAGTGCTGTCACACTATTAATTTCTAAAGAAACAACAAAGATGGGGGTGGGAGTGAAGGAAAAGAAGGAAAAAAAAAAAAGGAAAAGTCAAATCCTGCCCAGTACCACATACAAAACCCTATATGGACTCTATCTGAATCAATTACCTAAGTTCAAAAGGAAGGCTAGTGAAAGAAAATTCAGGATCCCCACGTGACCAAGGATGAGAAGCTGAAAAGCACAAAGGCAAAGCATTCATTAATCAGACTTCAGGAAAATGAAAAGTTTCGGCTCGCCGTGCTTCAGTGGCAGAGAATTTGCTTAAATGTGTCTTGTGTGATACACACAATCTCAAAAAAGAAAAGAAAAAGAAAAAAATGAAGTTTTTTTTTAAGTCAACCAAAATTAACAAAGGCATAACAAAATGGGAGAAAATTTTTATAATGCCTCACCCAATCCAGACATTAATCTAAAACAACTTAGATTCAGTCTCAAAGGAAACTTAGGAAAAAGGTTAACAAACACAGTACACAAGGAAGAAACTTCTAGAAGACTGATATGCATGTGAACAGGCATTCAGATTCTAAGTAGAGAGGTGAGAGTTAAGGCAACCGTGAAATACAACCACACAGCTGTGAACACTCACGTGGTATGCACACCTAAGTCTCCCTCCGTCTTTTCTACCCTACCACCAAGGGCTCCACCTGCCCCAGACAGGAGAAATGAGCTTTTAGAAATAAATTGCTTTTGAAGTCAATGAATGAGTTAGCAGTAAAACCAATTCCTTTGTTTAGAACAGCTTCCTAAAGGTCTTTTCCAGACCGGTAAGTGTAGTGTTAGTGACACTTTAGAGGCAAGGACATTTGCACTCCATAGAGGCTGCTACGGTGCTGCTGGGTACTGGTGCCATCCTGCCCTTCGGAGAGGTTTTCCTGCAACACAGCCAGCTTTCTGTGGTGTTTCTAACCTACCACCCCTCTTCCAGTAGACTCCCTACTGGGCAGCAGTAGCAAACAGGACAGCTAAAGCCTTATGGATGCCTGCTATCCAGTCTATTGTCTACACTGGGCACTAAACCAAGCAAGACCATAGCTCCTATTTTGTACATACAACCAATATATTTTTTTTCTTGTGATCTCATTTGTCTGTTGTTAAAGCCCTGCTCAAGATTCTTCCAGCCTCCTGCCCTGGCTGGAGCTAGCTAGATACATTGGGTACATCTGTTGCAGTGCAGTGCCCATTGTGAGACAGTAAGAAGATAGAAACAATACACACGTGATGCTCAGAGGTGGGGTCTTGGAGCATAATTAGTATAAGATGAGGTCATGGAATGGAGCCCCCACAGTGAGATTCAGGTAGCTTTAAATATACATACTTCCTGTGAGGCACTGTCCCACTTTTGAAATACAACAGCAAGAGCACCATCATCAGGCAAGGCCTGCAGATAGCTGCAAGCAGCAGCAAATCTTATTAAACACCCATCTCAAGGCTTCATTATAGTGATAAAACGGTAATGAAATCCTAGAACATAACTACTGCGCCTTCGCTAATATTGCTTTGTTTACTCGTGACTTTTCTTACCATGCTTCATGACAGAGTATAGAAGAGATGACAGCCATGTCTATACAGAGGATTTGTGCATTCAAAGAACATCCCGGTGCATTTAAATACCTTGGCCTAAAAGGGAGTTAGGCAATAAGGAAAGCTCGTCTGAACAGGTGATGCCTGAACCCAAGAAAGACGTATTAGTTAGTTATTAGATGGAGAAAAGGAAGCAGAGACTCCAGACAGAGTTGGGCAGAGAAAGGAGCCCCTGCACGGCAGAGGTAAAGGCAATGTGGGACAACTGTCCAGGCCTCACTGGGACTTGGACTGTCCGGGGAACCGAGCAATATGTATGATAAGTAAAAGTGCTAGCGTCCATGGTGTTTCTAACCTACCACCCCTTTTCCAGGAGACTCCCTACTGGGCAGCAGCAGCAAACACTACAGCTAAAGCCTTATGGATGCCTGCTATCCAGTCTATTGTCTACACTGGGCACTAAACCAAGCAAGACCATAGCACCTATTTCGTACATACAACCAATATTTTTTTTTCTTGTGATCTCATTTGTCTGTTGTTCAAGCCTTGCCCAAGATTCTTCCAGTCCCCTGCCCTGGCTGGTCCTAGCTAGGTGCTTGGTGTATGTCTGTTGCAGTGTAACGCCCTTTGTGAGGCATTAAGAAAGTAGAAACAATGTACACATGATGCTTTGCTTATCTTGACACTGCTGGAAACAATGTCTGAGGAAGGGATTTTTTTTTCAGATTTTTAAACATTTGGTATAAGAATTCCAAGATTTTAAATCAAATCACATCATATTTAATGATTAGTTTCTAAACATACGATTTTTCTTTGAGAATATCCTAGAAGATATATTATTTAAAGGACTGTATATACAATTTTAAGAGAACATAGGAGAAAAACGTCACCTATAAAAGGTAAATTATTATCTAGCAGAAATCCAAGAGTCAGAGCACAGCATTCTGCATAAGAAGTCTGTGAGGTGGCTACTGGATGACACCAAGGAGACCCACTGAAAAATACCAAGTGGGCCTCACTAGTTGTAGCTTCCAGTGTCGCAGGAATGACACAAAGAACAAAGAAGACACTGTTGTCTCAGAAAACCTCTGTGTTCTCAGTCATCACATTCGTATGGATAAATGGGAACTCAAGGGGGATTGGTCCAACTGCACAAACTAGATCCTGCAGGACCCTGCGTCTACATGGATTCTCCAAGGATGGTTTCTACCCGTGCTCCTCAAATCCCACCACCAACTGTCATCTCAGTCCTTGCTCCTCATAAAGCCATATTCGCTTTTCAGCTGTGTATGCTCAACTGGATGTTTTTGCTAACTTCTACATGCATAAACTCAGTCCCCTGCATGTAAGTACACATGCACGGGTGCACGCATGTGCACACACACATGCACATGCACACATTGGCAACACTATATCTGTGCCTCTTTCAAGCATGCTATCACTACCTCCACATTTCCAGGTTCCTCTGGTACACTTGGCTCTCATTATCATAATCAATCAAGAACCTCATGCTGGTGAATTATTTTAATGGAAAATCAACTTAGAACCTTTCAGTGGTATCAGGTCAAATACAAGTCCAGATGGCAAAACCAGAGATGTCAAGAACGTTACCATGGCACTGTAGCATCCATCATGGCTTATCTGGATACATCCAATATCCATTTCCGAAAATTGATGCTTCCACATTCTCTAACCACATCTTTATCTTAACAATAGGAAGGCAAACAAATGATTTCTAGCTATAGAAAGTATATCAAAAGAGAGAGATTAAGTCAAGTGATCAGTTCTCCCTCAAGTTGGTCTGAGAGCAGGTTTCAGGCTCCAATACTACTGGGTTTGGGAAGCAGAGCTACAGCCCTCCAAAGAAAGAATAAAATCGAAATAGAGACAATTTTTTGAATCAGCGTACTACATTGGTGCATAAGGCAAGAATTCACATGCAAGGGAATAAACAAAAGATAGGAAATGAAATCCGTGGTACCAGGACACAACCAGGCCATCACTGAGCCTGACATCATGATAAAGCTCCAAACCTCGCTGAATACCCAGTCTATGGTGCTAGACTCAGTGTGTCAGCTCTCCCGTAAGGGAAGGTCACGTACCCCAGTTCTGAGGATCGATGACCTCAGGAGCAGACTCAGGCTCACACAAACCTCACAACCTCACATACATTTTAGGCTTAGGAAAATTAGATTCTATGCTATTACACATTTTCGGTTATCATTATTGAACACCATCACAACACTGAAAGGCTTACTATGTTTTTTTTTAATCAGAAAATGTGGATAAGTACTGTGCATTTCAGAGTGTATAGGGGTGAGATCCTGTCTCCACACTCCTGTGAATGAAACTGTGAGCACTAATCTCCAGTACTATTTTAGAATGCGTTCATTAATAGCTGATTATAAACACAGACATGCTGTTCATAGGAGCCTCCCTACATTCACTAAAAATAAGTTATAGACAGCTCACCTTGCCCTTTCTCTGTGGCTACTAAACTGATAGTAATACAGAGATTATCAGCAGTGGATCTTATTTCTATAACACAATTGTCAAAATCTCCCATAAAGTTGCAGAAAGGATGAGGAAATATGCTGATAAATGGGCTAAAGCAACCTGGACAGACAGACAGACAGACAGACAGACAGACAGACAGTCTTTGTAGTACACAGTAGTTGTATCCTCTAGCCTCTTTCTGCAAAAGATACTGTTGACAAGCTCAGATTCACTATGGCCACAACATGCCCCAAACAGGTGGTCACTGGGAGTCTTCTCCTTTAATTAGGACTTGTCTAAGGCAAATAGAAAGAAACCTCTGGTCCACACACAAGTGCAGCCTGGAAGGGAAGACATCTTGGTGCTCTGGAGAAGACACATAACCAACAGCACATAGATACCTGTGGACCAATGCTATGCATCTCCATCTTTCTGTGAAGTTCTATGAGACATTCCAGGTTCTTCTCAGGAGATGCCAGTCAAGAGCCCTTAATGCCCATAGACTTCTCTCGATGCTCTGTCTATTCCCCCTCTTTGCCTAGCTCCTTCAGCCATCCCCCTCAGACCCCTCATCCTTGGCTCCTGCTTTAATGTTCCTGACTTAAAAAAAAGAAAACTAGGTAGGTTTGTGCGTGATAATAAATAGAATGAAATTCATGAGATTTAAAAACAGTAAATAAATCAAAAATATACCAATAGGTTGGAAAGATAGACTGAAGCTAAAATCATAAAATGTTAGTAAGTTATCATTCTCAACACAAATGTAAAATATCACCTGCACACGATCGACCAAAGGAGCCTGGCTTGAGAATTGTATCAAGAAATATTCTTCCTACAGGGATCTTTATGCAAGAAGTAAAACTGTTCAACAGTTTCTGGATTTGTGCATATTCTGATATGAAATTCCTACCAGGTATTTTTAAATAAATGTATAAATTAGCATACAAAATATTTATAACCACAATTGTAAGTGACATAGCTATTCATTTTGATAGGATTATAGCATTTGATAATTTCATTAATAGTTAAGATAATGTCCTTGCTTAGAACTTGGCACACATCCTTTATCACTCACAACATCAATCAGACCATACTTAGACTTTTCCTTTCAGCCTGGGTCCCAAACACGGAAAATGATGTCAGTAACCTAGGGCCCACAGATACGTGCTCAAGGAGACTGAAACACCGAGAAACCAGTCACTGGTAAATGGATGAGGAAATTGGGCAATCAGAAGGTAGTGTGGGAGTTGTTGTCAATGACCAAAAGGGTTCACGTATGGAAGAGAAATCGGGATTGTTTTCTGTAGCTATAGAAGATCCAAGAGTAAAAGCCAAGATCTTAACTTACAACAAAAAAGGATATGGGGAGGAAGAAAACTTGGAGGGAAGGAGAGGAGAAAACGAAATTCGAAGTGTTTGAAACTTGAATAGAACAGAGTGGTGTATCAGCACACAGTTGAAACTGAGCAAAATGCACATTTAAGTCCATCTGTCAATGACGGTGCCGAGTGGGTCGGTCTGTCAGAGACAATACAGAACGGCTTCCTGTACTGGGATAAGCCTTACTGTGCTTCTCAGCTCAAGTGTTAGGAAAATTCGCTCATCCTCTAGCATCCTCCAATGTACGTCTTACAAAACAGATGACAGGAAATAAATCAAATGGTTGGGTTCAATAGCCCATAATAATAAGGATAACTTAATCCCCTTGAGTGCCACATCACTGAGTCGGAGCATCCATATTTCAGCACTTCTCTTCTGTGTAGTTTGGAGAAATCGTTATGAAAATGTTAAGTGCATGAGAGGTGTCTCCTGAACTTAGAATCACCTCCTGTTTCTTGTCTAGGTTCCAGGCTGGCTTATCAAACTGAAAGTTGTTTGGACATTTGAGTAACTATATGGCCTTTCCGATGAAAAGCCTCATGCTTGCAATCCCTTTATAAGAGGTTTTTCACACAGGAAGTTATCTCCCTACTATGGATCTATTTTATCTGTTAAAATGAGTGTAATGCTTACCTGGATCAAATGCAAATATGAATAATGCCAGCAAATTACATGATTTCTCTGAAATGTGTATGAACTACACTAAAGTGCATTTAGTTAGCTTAAGATATAGCATTACAGAATTGGAAATAACATAAAATAAGGCCCATCCCTCCACAGGAGTAACACAACAGACTTATTGTTTCCTCTGAATGTGTGGTTTGCTGTATCAGCACCCCATGACAGTCAATCATCACGTCTAACATCCCTGAGACATATAGGGGTATGGTATTAGGGAAAAGTTCACCAGATCATGGTATTCTACTGAGCAGGACTAGGAAGACAAACATGGGGACAAGTTCAGGACCAGAAGATCAAGGTCCAATGAAATGGAAGCAACTTTGTATGCTTAGTGAAGAAAACAGCACAGTCATTTACTGAAAGGATGACAAAGGGAAACATCAGGGATGGGACCACAGCTGGATGGTAGAATGCTCTCTTGGCATACATAATGCCAAAGGTCCAATCCCCAGAAGATCAAGATATAGAACTGGACATCTGAAGAGCACTTTATTAGAACAAAGAAAGCTCTTCAGTCATGATATCCAAAGCCACAGTTCAGACTCATCTATGGAAGCAGCTTGACCTCTGTGTCTCCTCACATAATTTGTGTTTACCAAGCATATACCTTAGCTGACTCCATGAAAGGTTCTTTATATTTACTTATTCATTAAGTCCTCACAATAACTCCATCTAGTGGAAACTACTGCTGCTCTGTTTTGCAAATGAAATGGAAGGAATTTCAGTAATTTTTTTCAAGGCCATGATGTCAACTCAAGTCTTCATAACAATAAATTCTGTAAATATCTTATCACAAAAACTGAACTGGACATGGATTTAATGATCTCTCTGTTTCAGAGCTGGCTAGACTTGGTAATTTTGATATTAAATGGTTGCAAACTTCCCTTATTGTTTTGTCAGAATCCTCAAGGTCATCTAGCTCTCTGAAGGCTTCCCTTCATATGCTAGTGTTCTACTTACAAAGTTGTTATCATTACAAACATAAATGGAGACATTCCTGATCATGGGATGCTATGTATGCATCCAGATGGCTAGATCAGAACCAGTCAAGAGTCATACCCTGCCTAATGTGCATTGAAGCTTCCTAAGGATAGTAAGACATAAAAAAAAAATAAAAAATAAAAATAAAGATGAAGACAATTACATAAAGCTACAATTAATCAAAATACAGAATTGCTGGGCTATCTCAGCTGGTACGTTTACAATGTGACTTCTACACCTAAGACTCAGGGAAAAATTGCAGAAGATGGGTAGAAAGATGCAAGAGGCAGAGGATCATTGAATTTGCTGTAGGATTGTGTCTTCTAGAAACATCTGAAGCTGCACCCATGAAGTCTCACTGACATGACTACCCAAACATGAGCTGAACAAGGAGAACTCCAATAGATGTGCTAGTATGGAAGGGAGAAAATGCATTAGACCTCAACCCTAGACAAAGAACTATGTGCAACTAAAGAATACAGAAATGGGGAAAATAGCCTTCCCTAGAGAAGGGCACATCAACTGGCTATCCAATATAAAATGATCATCCATATATATATATATATATATATATATATATATATATATATATATATACTTTTATGTAAAAAAAAAATTTTAAAGAGAGGCCATGAATTTGAAATAAAGCAAGGAAACGTGTACACAGAAAAATTTACATGGAGAAAAGAGAAATGGAAATTATATAATTATATTATAATCTCAAAAAGTAAAAAAAATACATTTTTAACAAGTAACCAAATTAAAATAAAAAGATATAAAGATATTATATCTAAAAGAGAATCTGGAAAAAAAAGCAAGACTGCCTTCAAAACCAGGGATAAAGAAGTGAAAAAAATAAAATAAAACAAACAAACAAAAAAGATAAAGAAAAGGCAAGAAAAATAACATGATCTGAGATATAATTAAAAGTTAAACATTTTGGATAAATGAAATGTATGTGAAGGGGGGGACATGATACATACATTTGCAGTAAATACATATGTTTGGGCCATTGCTATATCTTCCTATTGATCAATAACATTAATAACATGAAAAGTGCCATTTCTATCATTATAAATATACTTGAAGGGTTCCTAAAAATTTCACAGTGAATAAAGAAAAGGGTAAAATTAAATAAAACACTCAGATTAGAAAAGGAAGGAAGAAAGGCATCTGGCATTGAGCATTGTTCTCTGGACTATGACTAAAGAACTGAACATTAAAAGATGTTTTTTAGGCCGGGTGTGGTGGCGCACACCTTTAATCCCAGCACTCAGGAGGCAGAGGCAGGTGGATTTCTAAGTTCGAGGCCAGCCTGGTCTACAGAGTGAGTTCCAGGACAGCCGGGACTACACAGAGAAACCCTGTCTCAAAAAACCAAAAAAAAAAAAAAAAAAGATGTATTTTTACTTTAAGCACATGGATATTTGACTATACACACATTCAGACATACAAACATGGCAGGGAGAGAGGAAGAGAGAGAGTCAGATATCCTGAAACTGGAGTGCTGGGAACTGAACCCTACTCCACCACAAGAGCAGAAAGCACCCATTACTGTTGAGCAATCTCCTCAGCTATACTTGACTCCAGCAGCTGAAGGAAGAAATTGTTTATCTGCTTCATAGTCTCAGGAGTACAGTCTATAATGATGAGGGGCTTGATCTGGGCTGCAGGAGTTTGTGGTAAAGTGTGCTCACCTCTTATCATTACAGAATGCAGAGAGAGGGCTCAGCCTTACTGGTCTATAACCACCAAGCAGCTCCCAGACTACAAAGGTCTCGACCTTCTAATACTACATCAATAACAACTGGGGACCAATATTCAACTGTGTGAGCCTGAAGAAGACAGACATTTCAGAGTCAGACCATAACACCGTATGTGTTAGTTATCTTAAAATGATGAGGAACGTGTTGGCTAAATGGCATAAAATTTCATTTAGATGAAAGAAGCAAATGTCAGAGACCCAATGTACAGTATAATGACTATAGCTAATAATAACATACTAATTCTTGATCATTTCTGGGAGATTTTAAATGTTCTCATCTGTCTGTATTCATTTGTTTGATTTAATCATTTCATGAAGTATACAAATATCAAAACGTCACATTGTAGGCCATAAACATATGATATCAGGGGGCTGGAGAGGTGATTCAATGGTTAAGAGTACTTCCAGAGGTACTGAGTACGATTCCCAGCATACAAATGGTGACCCACAACCATCTATAATGAGATCTGATGCCCTCTTCTGGTGTGCAGGCATACATGCAGGCAGAACAATGTACATGTAATAAATAAATATTTTTTAATATGTATATATATATATATATATGTGTGTGTGTGTATCAGTTATATACTTCAGTGAAGCAAGAAGAAAGAAGGAAAGAAGGAAAGAAGGAAAGAAAGAAGAAAGAAAGAAAGAAAGAAAGAAAGAAAGAAAGAAAGAAAGAAAGAAAGAAAGACAGACAATGGCCCCCAAAGCAAAGTAATAAACTTTCCTCAAATTCACTAAAGTAACCTGTGATGTGGTTTCCCCCATGGAATCCTAAAGGGATTAATTTCTGACTTTTTCTTTGATTTGTGTTTTTATTCTTAGCAAACACTGATTTAGGTAATAAATGTGTAAATATCAAATATAAAGTTTCTGTTGACAGAGTAAAATAATTTCAAGAAAATACCTTCGAAACACTGATAAACAAAATATAAACACATGGTTTTTAAAAAAAAAAAAAGGCAATACCCACAGAAGAGATGTGGATAATACTATGCCTCTGCGATCAACCAAATCATATATTTCTAAATAGTTCAATATAGTAGCCAGCTACCACAAAGAGCACAAAATCTCAATTAAATGAGAGAAGTTGGCTTTAGGGGGAAAAAAATAGTTATCAGCTTGACAGAACTGTGATGCTTTGGGAAGGCAGCCTTGTTTGGTTTTTGCTGTTGTTTTCTGAGGCAATTCCTTTGACAATAGAATCACCAACATTAGGAACATGCAGTTTTGCAGCTGATCTGCATGCACAGAAAAACAAGGGGTCCGGGCAAGCTCATTGCCATTAGGTTCTCAGTGTAGGTAAGTTCAACATAGGAGCCTTGAAGACAGCATTCCAGGCTCAACCAGACCCAGTATGATAATGAGATATATCTAGACAGGTCTTTGCAAATGGTAGTATCCAGTTGCCTTAACATAATTGTTCAGCTGACCCAGGAATTGATTTCACCGCATGAGATAAGCAGCATTTATGTATGCAGCGCCCACTCACTGGGGTTTCTCCTGAGTTTCTGGGGTTTAACAAGTACTGATGCTAATCCAGGGATCAGTCAACTGAACAATGAAATTAATTTATTCATTATTTATTCAGACAGCTTGGTAAGCACATACCATGCCAGGCATATAAATGTAAGGATAAGTAAGGACGAAAGGAGAAAAGGGGGAGAAGTTCCTAACCTAGCAGGGGAAATGACATTGCATGTCTATCCATAGTTTGTAAGCTAAAATCTTAGTGTAGTTGGGGAGATGCATGGAGAAAGAAAGAGAGAGAAGAGAGAAGGAAGAAGAACAAAATGTACAATATGGTAGCGTCTGAGCCTCTGGACACTTCCAGTCTAGGTAGAGACAAAATACATAAAGTCAAAAGTGAAAAGATTATAAACTTGGAATTAAAATGTTAACTTTACAGAAGGGAAGACTGTTCAGAAGAAGAAGGGGAGCCAGCAAGAAGGGAGTGTGGGGTAAGTGGGGAAAGGAGAATTGTGGAAAAGAACAGAGTATAATGAGATGCTTTGCAAAAATGATATAAGCCATCACTTTGGATGTTAACTTAAAAATTAATTTTAAAACCTATTTTATTTTTTTAATGTATTTAAATGATGTCAACCAGATCTCTCTCTCTCTCTCTCTCTCTCTCTCTCTCTCTCTCTCTCTCTCTCTCACACACACACACACACACACACACACACACACACTACATGCACATATACCATTGAAGTTCAATGTCATCTCAGGAACGCATTGGCAATTTTCTCTGTCACTGAAGGAATTTGTCTGAAGAAGTCCTAATTAACAAGTTATCCTCTGAAATCCGAGCTGAGAGGCTGGAAGGGCTCTCCATGCTGGCACAAGGCAATCTGTACACATCTGAAAAGTGAATCTGGAAGAAAAGCTTCAGAATGTCCTCACATCCAGAGTACACCCACTGGGGAGCCAAGTGCTAGGCGTTATTAGATGATACATCAGCAGCCAATTACATTTGAATGTGTAATTACTGTATTTATGTTCTTATGCTCTGCCAAAGTTCTACATGAAAAAAAATATTTTCCCATATGATTTTGCACCAAGGTCTATTGGCTTTTTTAGTGTCGTAACAACTTTAAGATGGTAATTGTGATGCATAAAGCCAAGGTGTCCCCTGGTGTAGAGACAGAAGAGGCACTCATGTCTTTGTAAAACTCCTAAAACTGCATAAACCCAACATGAGTTGCTGTAAATGTGTATCGTAAGTGAAGCATGGTGGGGTTTATCAAGTGGAGGGAGGCTGTGTCTTGGAGAAGACGTCACAGTTGTACCAAAGCAGATATTTTGGGTTTCTTTTTTGTTCATTGTTTGAACTGGGTGATTGATTGATTGATTGATTGATGGCTAGATGGTTGGTTAGTTGGTTAGTTGGTTGATAATTTGGTATAGGTTTTGTTCTAGTTTGCCTTTTCACTTGTTTGTTGTTATGGTTTATGATATGCAGAGTTTCAATTCTTGCACTTTATATAATTTAAAATATAAATGATATGCCAATGCCTTCATGTCTTAAAATGAATTATATAAAACTAGGACCACCTTCTGTCCCTATCAGTGGAACAGTCAACACCATTCATCTTGCCCCACACTCCTAATACTTGAAATCATGGACAGGCCTTGAGGTTTTTGAAGAAAAAGCAGCTTCCTCTGCCTGGGTCCTAGAATGCCCTCTGCCCACAGCCTATGAATGAGCCAGCTGGTTAGTTCAACAGTCAGCAGTCACTCTACCTCCATGCTTGGTTTGTGGGAGGCTGGCATCCCAGCCTGGATCAGCTTCCCTGTTGTTCTACAGTGTCTTCCCCCTGAGGCCTTACCACACACAGCTAGGAGCAGCTGAGAGCTGTGAGCCTGGATGCCCTCAGCGCCATCTTTCTTTACTGGCTCCCCTGAATCCTAACTAACACACCTCCACTTAAGGTGCCAGACTGTGGGGCAACGGAGTCCAGAGAGACAAACAGCTCTTTTATGCTTCCAAACATCAATAATTCTCCTCCACTGAAAGTGGGCACAAAGAATAGCTAGTTGGAAGAAACGGGGAAGGCAAAAAATAAAGTAAGAACAAAAGCACACTCAATATCTCGATATATTATTCTGCCACCAAAATAAAGAAAAAAGAAAAAAAGAAGAAGAAAAAAATCATTCTACTCTGAGAGAGCCAGAGATGAAGTAGCTCCAGTTCGGTACTCAAGAAATAGCTCTCAGATTTCTCCTGTAGTCAACGCAAAGTGGGAAAAAGCAAGTAGTAAGGGTGAAAACGGAGCCTGCTTTCTCAGGAGCCTAAGAGATGGAACAGGCAACAAGAAGTCCAAATCTTGCGTCAGTCACAAAGAAACCTGTTACAATCCATACACACGAAAGCAGGCCCGTCATAGGCCTTTCTATTCCATGATAGAAAGGGTCTGGTCTCTAGTGAGGTACACAGATGAGAAGAGGTTCCAGACTCTATTCCAGAAGATTCCAATATGAAGGAATTAGCCAGACCAGAGAATGGGAAGAAGGACAGCAGGAGAAAGTGGCCATGCCATGAAAACCAAAGACAAAGGATGCTCAAAGAAAGGAGAAAAGAACAAGGTTGGGATCCAGGTAGAGGAAGCTGTAATGCTGGACTGAGCAAGAACAAGTCACTCCTGGCTATCCCAAGCAGTGGTAACAGAAACCAGACTGGAATACTAAAACTCCGAAGAACAAGAGAAAAATTGCCACAGACTACTCTTGCGGTAAGTATGCCTTCATTGCTTCCATAAAGACACCCCTTCTACCCTGGAGGAAGACCAAAACATTTCATACTTGCCACAAAATTTAACAAAGCAAAATAGTTTCCCCTAATGAAAGGAATAAGGTATATAGATAGAGAGATGGATGGACAGATATCAAATGTACATAAGACAAGAGGAAATTAATAAACCACGTAGGTCTGGGAAAATGACTTGAAAGGGGGGGGACAAAAAAAAGAAATAATACGCTAAAATGTTGTTGAATTGACACATGCCAATGAGTTAGGGACACAGAGCAAAGCAGACAGGTATTGGCGATTAATTCAGAACATGATATTATGAAACGTTTTTCTTCTATACCATGCCTTTATATAATACAAATTTCACTGGTGAGAACTCTTTTTATAATTTTTTTAAAAAGAAAACAACTTTATTTCATATTTCAAGTGAATACACTGATTTTGCAAAGTACAGTCTTGAAAAAAAAAACGTATTCTTAACTTAATTGTGACCAAATTTCAAACTGTTCTGTAAAGTATATCCTAAAAGAGCTCCCAACAGCTCCCAGGAAAGATGTTTCAACTTTGCCAGACAATAGGAGCTCATAATAAAGTATTCTCTGAGGGACAGCTTCCAAAAGTCAGAAATTAACTCCAAACTGCACAACAAAGAAATATTCTTCCGTGAAAATGAGAATCTGATGTGGTAAAAGCCGCAGATGGAAGCCTGCCTTCAAAGGGAAGTTTACATTATTTTCCTTCGGTGTCTGCCTCTATGGTGAGCATTTGATTAGTTTCCTCTCTTAGTTCTGATAAATTGCCAATGAGTGGGCTGGGGATACAGCTCAGAACATTTGCTTAGCATGGATAAAGTTCCGAGTTCAATTTCCAGCCCCACAAAAAATAGACAGCTATTAATTACAGAAATACAATGTTTTCCGAGCAGCGCCAGGCAATCTGGAGTACTCTACAACTAGCAAATCAAAAGCTAGGAAACCGCTGTGCGGCAGCATCGGTGCCAGCAGCATTTATGCACCTGACGACAGCGGGCTCCTGGAGTGGGGGGTTCATTCTTCTATGGTATGAGTTCAACTATGGATCCTGCTCCCCTTGTAAACCTGGCATTCTGGATCTGGATTCTATATCTGTGGCTGAAAGACAGGGCAGTGGGCCTGTGGCCTGGAAGCCCAGGAGGGAACGTAGCTTCTCTGAGGTGGTTCCTACTCACAGCCAGTGATGGACTGAGCCAGAGCGGGGGACACAGCAGGGAGAGGAAGGCTATCAATTAGCTCTGTGCCCTACACGGTCTTAAACTCTCAGCCAGGTCTCCATCCAATTCATATCTATTTCTAGACACATGGTTTTTTTTTTTTTTCCTTCTGTTCCAGAATACATTGTCTATTTCATTTTACAGCCCAAAATAGAAATGGCTGGGGACTTGACCACGTTATAAAATGTCTCTGATGCACAGCTGCTCAGTCATATCTTTCTCCTGTCTACCAAATAGCTAGCCGTATACTTTATGTTTTTTTCTGTAATTTTATTCTAACATTTGTATTATTTTCTTTCACTCTCAATAAACAAGCAACAAAAGTCTCTTGGCTGTCATTCATTTAATCATTCACACGCAAGGCTACTGTGACTCACTCTGGGTGGAACTAAGATACAATTTTATTTGTAATTAGAGAATACTTGGATTTTTTTTAAGTGCTATCCCCTAATTCCACAAGTAAGGAAACAGCTAACCTAATCATACTTTGTGACATGATAAGGCACACTAGAAATGATCCAGCCCTAGGGTTGCCATGGGAGGCACTAGGGGGCTATATTTATATATATATAGGTCAGTAGCAGCAAATTTTTTTAAAAAGACTGTGTGTTTTAATTGTTTGGAAATATTTGTCTGCCCCAGTAGATAGCACTCTAGAGCCTATACTGTGTTCATTTAAGCTAGACAGTCTCATCTTTTATGCCGCAATGCTTATGAGGGGCGGGCTGGGAAAGGGGGGAGTTTCGTCAGATTATAAGGGGAACAAAAGGGAATAATATTTGGGGTGAATATAATCAAAGTGCATTATGTAAGTGTATGAAAATGTCAAAATGAACCCCATCATTATGTATAGTTAATACATGTTAATAAGAACTTTTTAAAATTTTTCCCATCCTCAGTTTGCCTTCTGGCTCAGTGGTTGGGTTGATGTCACGAAAACAGTTACAGAGTAACTAGTGTCACTTACAAAGGCAACACAACACAACAGAAGAACTGGCAACATAGTTCCATGACCAAACAGTCGCCTTACACAATGAAGACCCCAAGTTCAGGTTCCACCTCTACAGAATAACTTAAAAATAAAAGAACTGTTTCTTCAAGGTTACCTGCATGCCTCCAGACCAAACACTGGGAAACAGACTTTTGTTAAAATACTTTTGTTTGGTGAGCTAAGGAAACACCGATACTGCCGCACAGTGGTTTCCTAGTTCTTCTATTGTACATTTCTCCCTTAAAATTCTCAGTTTGCCTTACATTTTTATAATCATGTGAGTCTTATTGTGTGTGCATGTGTAGGTTGCATCTGTGTGTGAATGTGGTATGTGCCTGTGCTTGCAAGTGTACTTATTCATGGGTGAGGAAAGGAGAAAGACAGGTGCCAGGTGTCTTCCTTGATCAGTCTCTCTACCGTAGTTTTTTGAGACAGCTCCTCACTGCAGTTGGAGCTTATTGATTTAACTACTCTAGCCTTCCAATGATCTCCAAGGGCTCACCTGTCTCCACCCACCCTGTCCTCACCTCGGGGCTGACATTACAGACCCACCTGGGATCCAAACTGAGGTCCTCAGGCTTTCAAAGCAGGCACTTTACCAGCTAAGCCATCTCCCCAGTACCAAATCACATGAATTTAAATACTCACATATGTAGCCCATGAACATTTGAGGAACCAAGACAGGATCTCCATGTAGTGAACCCTGAGAGTAAGCACCCAATGAGAACAAACTGAGGGTTGCCACAATGAGCAGGGACAAGAGGAAGGATGACAATGTTTGAGAGAGGTCCCAATCCTCTTTCTGTCCCTACTGTAGGCTCCGTAGAAACTGACTTCCAAAAGAGAGTGGGGACACCAAACAAGACGTCCCAGGAACTTGTACACATTGCTGAGAGCTCTAATGAGAAGGTCAGGACCCTGAAGCAACTCATGCAGCAGTTCAAGCCATCAGACCACACCGGTTGGGATATTTAGGGAAGGCAAACAAGCAAAAGAGGAGTCTGGAGTAATGAAATTTTACAGCACTCTCTGGGGTAGAAGCTCATAATATTTGTTTTTAGTTTTTTGTTTCTTTAACTTTCTCTAATGGGTTGTAGCCAGACAACTTGTAAACTTTACAATTGTTATATGTTCTGGTCTCTGCTTTGGTGACAGTGATACCTTCAATATAATTCCTCTCTGCTTTGAAACTCACTACTAAAGAAGTCTGCAGTCCAGCTGTGTCCCTGCGTAGCCTGTTATCTACCCCTGCCTCTCCTCTAAGTGGATCTTCAGTATTGTGTTTAAAATCTGTTCTGCATCAGGTGTATGAAAGTACTCAAAACCAAAGAAAATCCAACCTGAACCCTGTCCCCACACCTCCTTCTCTTCACCCTCCTCATTTTTCCCATGATCCTCTAAGCCCACTTAGGTTTCTGTTTCCTGAGACATACCTACGTTCTTCCAGATCCCACTTTAATCATAGAGTTGGCATGAGTGCTTCCATTACCCTGTGGACTAAATCCATGAATCTATATGTGAGAGGGGACTTGTAACTCTATTTCGAACATCAAAACAAATATGACTTTTGTTTCTCCATCAGGATTCATTCTCCAACGAACAGATAAGACCTGATTCAAAATGCAGGAAGACCGAGAGAATTCAGTCAGCTGAGTAAGTAGCTCTGCCATAGAATCTTAGGTTCATCTCCCCTCCAGTAGCACTATCTGGACCATGACAAGACAAAGGAAGACAGTCTACTCTCAGCGTACTGACCAAAGGTGGACCCTTAAAGACACATTCCCAGGAATTTTCTTCTAGGATAAGAAAACAACTGGACCAAATTGGGTTTCCATTGCAAAGAAGACTGGTAGGGGACGTGGAGTGAATGTCAGCCAGTGTCTGGCCTCTGCTTGACCCCGACATTGCTGCCAGGAGCTCACGCTGTTGTGTGCCTGGAAACGCTAACCACAAACATTAGACACACAGATTTAAGTAAGAAAAGGATGGTCAACTTTTTAAATGTATAATCCTAATGGCATGTGTATGAAAGATTGCTAGAAACTGAAACTACTTTAAGATTTCTCCTCACTCCCATCAGAACAGTCAAGATTCACAAAACAAACAGAGCAGATGCTAGCAAGGATAAGGAGACAGGCTAATGTGTACTCATTGTTGGGGGGGGGGGTGAAAACTGGTACAGTCACTGAGGGAATTGATGTGGAGATTCCTCAAAAAGCTAGAGATCTATCTGTCATAAGATGCAGCCACACCATTTTTCCTGACCACGGTTCTATCGGTTCTATCGCTGTGAAGAGACACGATGACCAAGTAACTCTTATAAAAGAACGCATTTAATTGGGGAGTCTTGCCTATAGATTCAGAGGCTAAGCCATTATCATCATGGCAGGGGGCATGACAACAGTCAGCAGAGTCCTGGAGAAGTAACTGAGAGCTACATCCGGATCCAAAAGTAGAAAGCTGGAAAGCTGGGACAAGCATGGCCCCACCCCCAGGGACAGGCTTCCTACAACATGGCCACACCTACTCCAACAAGGCCACACCTACTCCAACAAGGCCACAACTCCTAATCCTTTCAAACAGTGCCACTCCCTGGCGACTGCACATTTAAGTATATGAGCCATTCTTATTGAAACCAACATAACCATTCTTGGGCATATCCTCAAAGGATCCGCTACATCTTACTACACAGGTGTTTGCTCGTCCATATTCACTGATGTTCTACTTATAATGATCAGAAATTGTAACAGCCTAGCTGTCTATCAACTGATAAATGGAAAACAAAATTATCATACATTTACACAGCAGAATTGTTTAAAAAAAATGAGCTAGGCAGTGGTGGCGCACTTCTTTAAACCCAACAAACATAAAAGAAATTTGAATGAAGTTACCACGTAATGGAGGAGAGAACGTCTCGAAAAACAAACAAAAAAAAAAAAAAAAAAAAAAAAAAAAAAAAAAAAAAAAAAAAAAAAAAAAAAAAAAAAAAAAAAAAAAAAAAAAAAAAAAAAAAAAAAAAAAAAAAAAAAAAAAAAAAAGAATGTCCCAATCAGATATCATAAGCTAGCAAATAAAAGTCCTAGCACCATAAATGGGTTGTATCTTTTTGAGTCATTGGCCAAAAGGACCCCGTAGACAGCCCACCAACATACTACTGTCATTACCAGTGCTTTTGGTTAATACCCAGGATCTGATGATAAGACCCTGGTGCTGAAGACACCACATACTAGGTCATCAAACACAGGGAAACCGAACTATGAATTAACAGGAGGCTTCACCCCTACCAGCCAGCACTCACCGCGCTGGAAGGTCCTAGGCAAGCTACTGGGAAAGGGAATTAACCATCAATCTCACACTGCTGAGAACTCTGTGACCCACAATGGTGATCTGCCTATAATACACAGCCGCTGGTAACAATAAAGGAGTCACCAACCACACTCCAAGCCAAGCCTCATGGTCACTTTGGTCACCATAAAGTGAACTCCATGTTTTCTTTGATTTGGGCTTTGTTCTCCTTTTTTTTTAATCTTTTTTTAACTTTGGTTTGGATCTGGCTTTGGTTTTTTGTTGTGTTGGTTTTGTTTGTTTGTTTGTTTGTTTGTTTTTTGAGACAGGGTTTCTCTGTGTAGTCCTGGCTGTCCTGGAACTCACTCTGTAGACCAGGCTGGCCTCTGTAGACCAGGCTGGCCTCGAACTCAGAAATCCACCTGCCTCTGCCTCCCGAGTGCTGGGATTAAAGGTGTGTGCCACCACACCCAGCCTGTTTTGTTCTCTTTTAAGAGAGAGAAAGAACATGAGTTTCAGTAGGAAAGGAGGTGGGGGAGGAGTTAGGGGAGGAGTTAGGGGAGGAGTTAGGGGAGGGGAAAGCATATGATTAAAATATACTATATGAAAACACTTTAAATATAACAGTAAAAATGGAAAATTGCTGAATGACAATAGCCAGCTGAAATTATGCACTGCCCACAGATCTACCTGTGTGAGACGCGCTTTAATGCAAGAAGGCACAACAAACTAAAGCCGGTGACTTGGCAGAGTTTGGGACTGTCAGTGATTTTCCCTCTAATTTCTAGGCTTTTGTGTGTGAATATATTTCTTCTCTAATTTTTTAATTATAGAAATTCCAAACTCCATTCTGCTACCCTTTTCAAGCCCTCATTACCTCCCAACGGTCTTTATTTCAGCATCCTATAAAAGGAAATAAGCCGCAAAGCCGCCTCTCATTCACCCTGCATACCAAGGCACAAATATTCTCCATGAACAGGATAATTAAAGAAAATATCTGTCATAAATGCATGCTCACTGGATCAAAACTCGCCTCTAAATGCATGCTCTCATTAAATCTAGAGAGGTTATTTCTGCTGTCTCCCCCATAGCCGCTGTAAAATTCTAATGGGTTCTGTAATTATTCCCTATTTTTCAAGTCACTTTCTAATTTGTACATTAGTGACAGTGAGACACTTAAGCTACTATTTTTGAGACAGCATCCACCCCCGCCCCAACACACCTTTAAAGGGAACTCTTAATTCTACTCTCTTCTTATCTCCTACTTTCTGCAGGCACAAGAGTTAGCGTGGCTCCCGGGGGAGTGAATGTTTTGTTTGAAATATTTAGAGGCTTTTAACGTTATGCAAACTCTCACTTAAACAGAAGCCACTTCTGGATATAATGTGTTCAGCTGACTCCCCACCACCCACAGCACGATCCCGCGTGCCTTACCCCCACTGCACAATGTGTCTGCCAGCTTATCACTTCCCTTCCCCTGTCATCTCCCACCTTTCCAGTTAGTGACAAGAAACACACTGAATCCACTGGTGACTAATGTGCCTTCAATCATGTGTACGTCCATCGAGGTTACTGTTAGTGAAATGCTGTAGGCAGGTAGATAGAGCAAATGCTTTCTACGTTCCATACTTCCTTCATACACTTGTGGAGGCTGGAAAGCCCAAGATCAGTGCCAAACATCTAGTGCTTACTTTCTGACCCACAGACTGTCTTCTAGAAACATGGATAATTCCTGGGAACTCTTTCATAGGGACACTCATCCCAGTCATGAGGGTTCAGTCCAGGTGAGTGACATGAGTCCCCAAAAGATTCACCATCTAGTGACATTCAAATGATAACAAGCCCCATCTTCCATTCATCAATTCTGACCAAATAAAGACTTGGAAGAGTAGAAACTATTATGCTCCATCTAATATAACATTTGCTAATGTCTCCATCAGAACATATCTTCGTCATAAATGAAACTTCTTTTCAATTCCCTTTTTTTTCTTTCCAGTTAGCCTTCTAGCCTAAGGCTGACTTTTTAAATAGCTCTTTTGATTTACATCTTTCTCGTTAGACTTACATTTTTATTTGCAACTTTGTGTGCTGACTGCTTTTATTCCTCTCGTACCACCACCCCCTGCCACTGTTTCCCAATTTTTCCAACTAGGCATTAATACCATGAGAGTCTCCTCTGAAATTCTTAAGAATTAGAATATTAGATATAAAGATATAAGAATTAGATCTAACCGAAGGAGAAACTGGTTCCAGTTTTAGAGCTCGGTGATAACAAGATCCCAGAGAGGAAGCAATGGTTCCAGGAAAACAGCAAGGAAAATTCTAGCTAATTCTGAAAATCCATGAGGCTCCCAGCTAGCAGAGACTGGAAAAGCAGCAGAGATCCTGCTCTAGCAATTTGGAAAAAAAATGGCACTCCATATTACAGAGTAAGGACCCAACTGGCAAAGCCATCGCCTGTGTTAAGCTTGGAAGACAGAATATAATCTAATGACTCTGTGAGCCTGGCAAGATGATTTCCATGTAGAATTCTGAAAGTGTCCCTTGGCTCATTTCAGCTGATTATGTATGATAAAACGGGGGAGAGGGAGCTGAGGGGCTGCTTCAAGTGCTCAGCTTGCACACAGAATTTAGGGGACTCTCAGAGAAGCCAGGGCTTGCTGGTTAGGATAATAAAATCGTTTCTCATTTCCAGTTTCCCGAGACAGTAAAAGATTCTCAAGGCAGGAAATGGCCTCAGGATAAAGATGAGATCAAGCTGCCCTGTCAGTCCATTTGTTAATACCCTGAAAGACCTAAGGCAGGGACTAAAAGATCTGGGCGATATTGAGTGTTTTCGTTGGGTTGCTATCCCACTGTAGCCTGGCATGGCTCCCATCGAAAACAGGGCCGTTGTTTCAGAATTCTACCTGGAGCTTTTATTAAATGGAGTCGCTAGAATGGAATCAGACTCCTGGAGAATTCCGCAGAGGTTTTTGACAAAGTCGTAGTGATGAATCCATGCCAGCTTGGAGTAAGATGGATGACACCGAAAACTGCAGAGAAGCCTAGCTTCCCATTTGCTATCAGAAAGAAGCTGGTTTCTAACACCAGTCATTCCTTAATGTAAAATCAAAGGCAAAATATGGAGCTGAGAGCTATGAGGAACAGTAGGCAAAGCACCTGTTCTCATACATTTGAACTTACCCAAGACCTCTCTGTGAGACCCACCGTCATCCCACACATGCCTCCAATGTTTACCCAATTGGTGACTGTCACGCTTTTGCTTTGTAAGAAATCCTGTTCCTTCTAGTATAGGATGACTTCCTTTCTCTGACAGCTTAGGAACTCAGCTATGCATGCATTATGATGGCCAGGGTGGGTTCTTGGGAAAGAGGGACACCACAGTTCCTCTCTCTGCAATAGGCCTGCATCCTTTGTAATATCTTGTAACTCAAGAGGTAGAATCTACTTTTCTTCTCTGGAATTTTGACTGATATGTCACTTGGGAATGCACTGTCTGACATCTGAACCACGGGCCGGGAGACCTTGTGAATTCTGTCTTCACCCTTTTTGGAAGGTGGTGGGACAAGGAGGAAAGTCAAGCTCAGCATCCAAGAGACCAAATCCACGCACAGCCATTCTTGCTGATTCCCCCAAAATACTACAGAGACAAATATGGCCCCGAGCAAATCCTGCAGAAGGGTACCCATATTCCTAAAACACTGAATCATGAGCAAATAAAATGGTTGTTTTACTCCACTAAAGCTTGAGTGATTCCTCATGGACCAGGAGGAGGGAAAATGCAATGACATTGAAGAAGAAGAGATTACTTTACCAGTGAAAATTTTATTTATACTTTTCCTAAGAAATGCTATGTGTTGTGTTTTAAAAAAAAAAAAAGAAAAAGGAAGAAAGGAAGAAAGGGAGAAAGGGAGAAAGGGAAAAAGAGAGAAAGAAAGAGAGAGAGAGAAAGAAAGAAAGAAAGAAAGAAGCAGAATATGTTTGGTAGAAGTATGGTATGGTGAGATGGAAGGGGTGCCTCTGCAGGCCCGTGCTGAGGTATCCCTTCTCCCTGAGGTACCAGTCATATGATATAACATGAATGGTGTTTATTTAGGGCATGAGAAGGGGAGTTGAGACAGGAAAAGGCAGAGAGAGACAGACAGACAGAAAGAGACAGAGAGACAGAGAGAGATCGACTGGGAACATGTGGAGAGGGGGGAGAGGAGAGAGGTAGAAGGGGCAGGGAGGGAAGGGGCAGAGAGTAAGAGAGTAAGAGACCAAGGAGGGGTCAAATAGCCCCTTTATAGTAAGCCAGGCATTACCTGGTTGTTGCCAGGTAACTATGGGGCAGAGCCTAGAAGGAATGCTAACACTAAGTTCTTAATAGGTGCTTCTTTGCCCAAGTGAGTTTCAGACTGGGAAGCTTTCATTCTGAGTTACAGAATAATAACACTAGGATGGGGAGAATCACAGTAAATGAACATCCCGAGCCAGAAGTGGAGATACAGTCTGTAGTCTCAACACTGCAGAGGCTGAGGCAGGAGGGCTGATACCAAAGCAAGGATATGATATCCAGGGCTCCCTAGCAAGATTCTGCTTGAAAATAAATAAACAACCAAACAGATCTTCCTGGAAAACGGCTTCCATACTGGCTCAAATTGCCACCCATCCCACTCCCATTTCTAGACCCATAAATTATTTTATCAAGTTTTCGCCATCTCACTCTGGACCCAAATAAAAGTTCGGGTTTTTGTGTTTTTCATTTTCAATTCTCTTCTGAAACTTTATTTTCTTTCTTAAGCACACAAAGGGAAGAGTATCTGCTGTCTCCATCAAACAAATACAAAATGAAATCCTAAAGTTCATGAAGCCAGAAAAAAAAATCATCTTGGTCTATTCTTATACTAAGGTTTGAAACAATAAGCCCATTCTTCCCAAAGGCAACAGAGAGATATGAAGATAATTAATGCCAGAAATAGTCTGTAAAGAATATGTAGGGAAAAATTACAGCCCAAAAAGGGAGTCATACCTCCAATCCCAGAAAGGGACCATCACTGCTCCTTATAACCAAACCACCATGGCTGTGACCCCTGAGAGGGGAAGCGTTTGGGGCTGGAGCGCTCAGGACAATGGAAAGACTACTGGGTGATAACAAAGGAGGTTCAGTGAGGCAGATATGAAAACGGAGATGTCAAACGGGAAAGGTTAAGGTCATGCATGACTTCTGATTTCTCTTAAAATCATTGAGAACCCTACCTGGTGCCTCTTTACTAAATGAAATGTCTCAACATAAAAATGGCAAACAGTGTCATTTTAGTTCATGTTTTCATGGCGGTTGGGGTCTTAGTGTTAGAGTTTGCTGCTGGTCACGTGGCAGAAGCAGGCAGGAAACATAAAGCGCTACCGGTGATGATCTGCCTTGTAACACTGGCCCAGATGACCCAATTTCACCAGCCAGGCCCCACCTTTTAAAGGTTCCACTACTTCCCACAATGGCACCACCAGCCAAGGTCCAAGTGTTCAAACACATTTCACATTCAAACCGTAACATCTATGTGGAAGCAAAACCTTCCTTCAGACTTCCAGATTTAAGACTATCAGATTCAATCTATGTCTTGAGTTCACAGACTAAACAAACACTCCCTGAATACCAGTGAAGGAGCCATAAACACCTAAATCTGAGGGGACACACGTAAGGAGATCACCATGGCACTGGGGCATATTCTCTGACATACGCAGCCGAGCCGGAGCCCACTGGGATGAAAGTCCATTGACATGGAGCAATTGCTCACACAGGACTGAAGAGTCCTTTCTAGAAAAATGAAAACATTTCTCCAGCAAAAGCCCTGACAGAAACTTGGGACCAAAGTACAGAGGACCCACAACAGCTATTGGGTCCTCTGATGAATCACTCTTTTCTTCCTATTACCTTTGTCCTCCCTTCCCCCTTCCCCAACTACTATTGTCAATTATTTATTTATCCAACCACCACAGACTGAGAATTTCTTTGCCAAAATCTCTTGTAAGTGTCAGGAATGAATGCAGAAACACACTCACTCTGAGTTCTCAAAAGGCAAATGGTCCAAGGGAGGCAAGCAATAAAAATTATCAGAATGCAGCAGATTCGCTGCAAGTAATAGTAAAAGAGAGACTTGGGAGAAGTGACTATAGGACTTCTTTGAATTAGTGGGCAAGAAAGACCACTAGGAAAGAAGACATCATTTTAAACTAAATAACCAGGCATCACCTATTGTAGTGGTATGAATTAGAATGGATTAGAAGGATTGGGAGATGTAGCCCTGACCCCACCTCTCTCTCTCTCTCTCTCTCTCTCTCTCTCTCTCTCTCTCTCTCTCTGCTTGTGAATCAAAATGTAGCTCTCAGCTACTGCTCTCAAGCCATGATCCCTTCCATGATGATACTGAGCTAAGTCTCTGAAACTGTAGGTGAAGAGACCTAACCAGCATGACTAACATGGCTCTCAAAGGCCTTGCTCTTCTCTATCATTTCTTCTGTCTTACTTTAAAAAAAAAAAAAAAAAAAAAAAGAGTTAGATTACATTCCTAAAGCTAGCTGCCCAGGTCTATTCCCTTATTTGGCCAATTCCTCCTCCTGAGGCTGACCACCAAGGTCTGGCTATCCAAGTATTGAAGTCCAGCAATCAAAGCTGCCTTTGGCTCGCCTAACGATCACGTCCAATTAAAATTAAACACCTCATCCTAACACAGGGTTTCCCTTTTTAACTTTGCCTATGGAGTACATCTGTCTCCTCTCTATCCAGCTGCAATCCTTTGCCTTTCTGGGACAAATACCCCCTCCTCCATCTCCCTCGATCTCTTCCCCCTCTCCCTCATCCTCTGCCTCCTGTCTTTGTCTCTTATTCTCTGGCCTCTGTCCCTTAAGGGAAAATAAAGCTCTTTTGTGCTAAGAACTTAGTCCTGAAGTGTCCTGAGTCGACTTTGAGGCTCCAGACACTGGGCAAGACCCTGACTACACGCTTTCTTTCATAAGAGTTGTCTTCCTCATAGTGTCTCTTCAGGTCAGAGACTAAAACATTCATCCATAGGCTGATAAGAACAGCGTTTCTGGATTGGGGTGGAGGGAACAGGCAAGGGTCTTAAGACACAAATCACTATGAAAAGTTTTGAGTCTTAGTTTAGACATCACCACCTCCAGCACATTCTCCTAAACCAAAAAGCAAATGTGTGTGTGTGTGTGTGTGTGTGTGTGTGTCCACAAGTCTGGACTCTGTTCTCTTACCATCTCTTATTTCCTTAATACAGCAGTGTCATACTCGGTTTTAGTGAGTTGCCGGCTTGCTGCTCCTTTCTCTGCTAGGAAGACCACTCCACACTGTCAGAAACTAACACTAGCTAGACCCCAGATCTAAGTGTGAATGTGTTAGTGGATGATCTCACCATTACTCCAGTGCAGCTCCCCTTGTTCTAAGCCCAGTGCTCTTCCCATTCATTGTAAAGGATCATCTCTCCAGTAAGTGAGGGCTGTGATGGAACAGACTCTCCTTCCATATAGAGTTCCGCTCACACATCCCATCAGGTCACATCTGGCTAATCTTTGTGTTTCTGTTCTCCTAATTAAGCTCTTTTATGTTGCTGGGAACAATAAAGGAAGGGATGTTACTCAATCGGCTTTTTTTATTTTAAGAAAAACTCTAATTCTCTTAATATAATTTTTACCTCCATAAACAGCAACCAGAAATATTGTCAGACAGTCGTTTCCACCGTCTAAACAGTATCTTCCCCTGATGCCTCCTTTTGGATTTTTTTTTCCTCTTTTTTTGATAAAGCTCAATCTTTTCTTTACTTTATTATCATGGTTAGTCTGATTTTCAAATCCCCAATCACTTCCCTCAGATAATCTTGCTTTTTTATCATTCCACTTTGCCAGCAACTGCATAGACATTGACTTTACCCTTGGCACACTAAATTCAAGCTCATTCACTCTGCAGTCCCCAGACCAAGTAATGCTACATTCAAACAGAGCGGCGGAGTGTTCCCAGGTGCCTGCTGCAATAAACACTGCAATCAAGTCATTTGATTTTACTTTCCCAGCTTCCTAAGCTCATAACTCTCCTCTGCATATACAAGAGTCTAATAAACGAGGGAGATTTACAATGCCTGCAGCCCAGAAACTTAGAGCTAAGAAAGGGTATCGGCGTGTAGCAATCAGAGCTTCACTGTCCAGAGATTTCTGTGTTCTCACACACCTCTTCTGTTGATCATAGCAACGTGGTAGGCATCTAAATGGCATAACTCTGCATTTTAAAAAGGGGAATATGGCTGGGGGGGTGCGCATGCGTACACACACGCGCACATGCATACTGCGTGGAGCCAGGAGTCGGGGAGTTTCCACTGGATACTGAGTGGCTAACAAGGGCGTTTTAGGAAATGAGCTCAGACCTGGACGAAGAAGAGCAAGCTCTTCCAAGAGACAGGGGAAGAGTTTCAGGCAGTGGAAAACAAGCAGAGGCCTGGGCTAAAAGAAGGAAGGAATGTAGCGATTGAGAGACAGAAATGAAGGGTTGCTTCAGAGGTTCAATAACTCTAGTTATGTCTGTGGTTCTCTGAATCTTTCCTTCATGGTCCCTAGATAGCTATAGTGATTTCAAATACAATGAGTACATCCACAGCAGGAAGAATGGGGGAACTGATGACAGGAAATCTCCTTTCATCACAAAAAGAGACAAAAAGCATTTCCAGAGACACTCTAGTAAAGTCTATGTGATGATCATTGGTCCAAAGTACTTCACAAACAACCCCAGCTATCCAGGCATCAGGGAAGTAACCTGGAAAAACAGAGACCTTCTATGTCCTACTATCTGGGAATACTGGCTTGGTGAAGAAATAAAAAAATTCTGCTAGTAATAAGAGGAAATTGATATTAACTAGATCATATTAGGAACTGCTTTTAACCTGGTAGAAGAGAACATTAAGATGAGGCCAAAGAAAATGAAGGGAAAACATTATCGGCTTTTGTAAATCATTATAAGTTGTTTAATTTCTTTCTAAGAACAATTTAGTCATGAAAAGTCATAAACAAAATATGACACGGTGATGTAATTTGTATCCCTATGAATCAGTATGGTTATCCTATGAAGAACAAGCTGAGGGAAGTATTCCCGGCTCTACAATCGAGAGGTAGGTGCTAGGAGCTGGGGCAGGGCAACAGAGGAAGACATGGAGATGAATGAGTAAACTCAGAAGAATCTGGGGAGTTATGGCCGGGAGAACTTATGAACATGTCAAGTAGGAGGAGAAAAGCAGGAACGAAATAAGCAAAGGTGTAAAAAGTCTCAACGTTGTAACTCCATGAGGCTGCCAGCTCAAAACCAAGGTAATAATCCCCCAGCTGCCAAGAAGGCAGCTCATAGATGAGTTCCTTGACATTACCCTCAGCCCAGGAAAATACCCCTGTCCAAGGTTATCTCTCTCCATGAAGGAGGCCACATCCAATTGTTGAAGCAAAGCCAGGATAACTAGACCATTTGCCTTACTTGAGAATGACTTAAAGGGGACATTCAATACTACATGGGCTCAGTGAGGTCTTTGCTATGGCTACGCTGCCTCTTACCTCCTCTCCCTGAACTTGCATCTCTCATTTCCTTACAAGGGTTATTCTCAAGATCGCTCGCTCCCTAGTGACGCCTGTGCACACCCACTCCAAAACATTTGGAGCAACTGAGAAGACAGAATGTAAAATGTTGAAGTTAGCTCAGTCGCTGACTAGCAATAAAGATCCAATTCACTGATGCGAGGTACTGTTCTGAGTCCCATGTTATTTCATAGCTGGGCAGAAGTTAGTTTTCCCAGTAATGAGCCATGATGGCATACTGGCAGTCAATAAAGCCTGACTGCCTGTCCTCACAGGTGTCTTATCTCAGGCATTCCAGAAATAACCAGCATAAGGACAATGGACTCGGGTGATTTTTGTTGGTTCTGAGTACTATGGACAAACCAATGAGGAAGATGGAGTGAGCTGAGAGTGATTAATCACTAGTTCAAAACAAATTATGAAAACAAAATGGCCTGGCTAAAAACATGGAAACACACTGTCATCTTGCAGCCAAAGGAAGCCAAAGCTAAAAGTCATGTTTGGGACATAATTCCAAAGATAGAAGAGCTCCAGGAGGGGCAGGGTTCTCAAGCCCACCACATCTACTGTACCAAGAGTATTAACTTGGAAATGAAGATTGATCTCTAAGCTGGTGCATTTTAAAGCTTTGGACCCTTAGATTCTGCTGGAGAAGTCAGCCTCTGAGGTAAAGACTAGGAGCCGCCTTTTCAAGTAACTAGAAGTGTCTATGATATAAGATAATATGATCCCTTTCAGGAACCACTGCAGCACCTTCCTTCTAAGTAAGACCTGTAATCAAGTCAAAATATAACCCAGACAGAAACAACTGATCCTATGGGAAGACAGCGCTCCATCCTCCGGCAGGGCTTCAGGATGTAGTCAACATATACCAGTCAGAGATGTGAGCACACTTTTGGATTTGTTGGAGCTGGATTCGTTATTTGTCTAAGATTTGGGTTTCCAGGAGTATCCTGTTTTGTCTTCTTCTTCTCTATTATAGCACTTCTGTTTTGCTCTGGAAACCCTAGTGACACTGTGACAGGACACTATGATAAAGGAACCTCGTATTAGCTACTTTTCCTTGTTGCTATAGCCAAATACATGCCAGGAACAACTTAAGGGAGGATTTATTTGGGTTCATAATTCAGGGAAAATAGTCACTGTGGGAGAAGCATAGCAGCAAGACCAGATCCCACCCATGATGGTCATGGGGGGAGGGGTGCTCACATCTCAGGGGAGCAGAAAGCTGTAAACCTCCCCCTCTACTTCTACAGATTTTCATCTGCCCAGAGGCCCCCATTACAAAGTTCTACCACCTCCCAAAACAGCACCACCCACCAGGGACCACACATTCGAGCATGGGGGATGTTTCCTGTTCAGACCAAACCAAACCTCAACGTTCCCAAAGATGGTATTAAAGAAGTAGGGCTCAGCTAGGCTTCTGGTGACAACCAGAAAGCTCCATACATAGTACTGAGTCCTCCAGCTGGTGTGACTGTCAAGCTGAAGCTCCTGGATTTCAGACAGCGACTCCCAGCTCTTCACAGCCTATGAGTCCACACGGCAAAGCAGGAAACAGGAGGCAGAAGAGTGGAGCCTGGCTGAGAATGAACGTGCATTGATAATACCTCATCTTAGAAAAATGTTATATGTCTGTGACTGTGTAGGCACTGGCTAACCAATAACTCTTCTTCCTGTAGCTATCTTCCAAACCATTTGAAAGCCACTGGCAGGATGTCAACACTGGCTAGTCACCATGGAGACTGTGTCAGATCTGTAGTGAAGATGAGTCTGTTACAGGTCAAGATGAGCTCTGCCGGGCTCTGTAAAGTCACCTTTCCAGACCAGTTCCCTTTTTCACAGGTTGTGGTCCTTGCAGATTGGTGGCAATGCTTCATTTATATCAGACTTCCCGCCTTCGTTTCAATCTCCTGTGATCTCTTCTGGAAAGCATATTCTGGACTCTAACATTGTTGCCTCCAATAACTATAAATGAAAATGTGAACGTAAAAGAAAACTAAATCTATCCTGCATAATTGGTGACCTGTAGCGGATTAACAAATTGAGATTTTGGAAGAGGAAAGTCGTGGCTTTAAGAACCAAGAAGCAAAGAACTGGCCCTACGATTTAGGAGCTTAACCCAGCCATTCACTATAGGGTATATTTTGAAAATCCACACATTACAGGTTCTCTCAAGGTCAGATTTCTGAGTCTAATATCAAAACTATATTGAACTAAAAATCAGCAGGGGTCAGCCATAGGGCAAAAATGAAATTCTGACAGAAAATAGCTTTCTGTCCTTAACAATTTTATCTGGACCTCAGTTTACAGGATTGCTACTCCTTGCCGTAAAAACCAAGTGCATCATTTTATTTTAAAGGAGAACAAGTACTGAAGCTGTGTGTAAGAGCCAGCTCTGCAGCTCTACTTCAGACAACATCCCCAGAGCCCGTTGTTTTAAAATAGATGCTAGCGGACTAGAGAGATAGTTCAGCATTTAAGAGTACCAGTCACTCTTGCAGAAGACCTGGATTAGATCCAAGAACATCTGCAACTCTGGTTCCAGGGAAATCTGTCATCCTATTCTAGCCTTCTCAGGCACTGGCCACACAAGCAGTGCACAGTGATATATGTAGGCAAAAACACCAATACATGTAAAATATTTTTGTTCCTACTGCAATCTTGGAACTTGGGAGACTGAAGCAGAACTTCTACAAGTTCAAAGTCTGTCTGAACTATATAGTGAGTGCCAGGCCAGCGTGAGCTACATGTGAGACCACTGTTCCATAGATTCTGCCTTCTAAAGACACCAGATATCTGGCTTTAAGACACTGGCTTCACTGACCACATAAGTGTGGCTAGACAGTAACATCTCTTCAGACCCTCCCCATCCTCGTCATATAAGTAGAACCATGACAAACTAATACCACCGTGAGGTTTCTGTGAATATGTGTCAAGTTTTGGTAAGAGATCATAACCTTAACTGCTCGTTATTTTTACTTATAGTTTTCTCTGCAAAAGATAGTATCATATTGGTAGCTGACAGATCCCTTCCAGCTGAGACCAAGGAGTATACACTCAGCCCAGTTGACTTGACCCTCATCTAGACTCCCACTGAAAACTGGTGGTACCTGGCATAGAGCAGTATATAGTTGAATAAGAATATCAGATATTTGAACACTTGGTCTCCAGTTGACGACCTTGGGGAGATTTAGGAGGCATGTCCTTACTAGAGGAAAATGCCACAGGGTTTAGGGGGGACTTCAGGTGTTTATAGTCATATCTTATGTCCAGTTTATAGTCATATCTTATGTCCAGTTTATAGTCATATCTTATGTCCAGATTGCTTTCTCTGCTTTGTGCTTGCAATTCAAGATGTGAGCTCTCAGCCTCCTGCTCCAGCCGTCATGTCTGCCACCTGCCGCCATGCTTCCCAGCCTTGATGAGCTCTCACGCCTCCAGAAACATAAACCCAAATAAACCCTTCCTTCGATAATATCAGTCTCAACCTGTGGACTGTGACCCCTTTGGCAGACCTTTATCTCTGGAATTATTTATATCATGATTCATAACAGTATCAAAACTGCAGCTGTGGTGGTTTGAATATGTGTAGCCCAGAGAGTAGCACTATAAGGAGGTTGGCCTTGTTGGAATAGGTATGGCCTTGTAGGAAGGAAATGTACCACTGTGGGGGTTGGGGGACTTTTAGACCCTCCTCCTAGCTGCCTGGGACAATCTTCTCCTGTTTGCCTTTGGAACAAGACAGAGATCTCAGCTTCTCCTGCCCCATGCCTGGCTCAATGCTGCCGTTCTCCCTTCTTTTTTTTTTTTTTTTTTACTACTTTTATTAGATATTTTCTTCATTTACATTTCAAGTGTTATCCAGCTAGTTCCCTATATCCTCCCCCCTCCCAGCCCTGCTCCCCTACCCACCCACTCCCACCCCTTGGCCCCTGCGTTCCCCTGTATTGGCCTAGTTGGCCATCAGTGGGAAGAGAGGCCCCTTGGTTATGCAGACTTTATATGCCGTTCTCCCTTCTTAATGATAATGGACTGAACCTCTGAACCTGTAAGCCAGCCCCAATTAAATGTCCTTTATAAAGAGTTGCCTTGGTCAAGATGTCTGTTCACAGCAGTAAAACCGTAAGACGACAGTTATAAAGTAAGAATGAAATAATTTTGTGGTTGGAGGTACCACAATATGGGGAACTGCACAAGGGTCCCAGCATTAGGAAGACTGAGAAGCACTGGTCTCTAAACTGCCTTGGTCGTGGTGTTTTTCACAGCAACAGAAGCGCAATCGATCCAAAGCAGGTTGTCTGGTTCTCACCTTGTTTTGTTTTGCTTTGCTTTGCTGGGGGTTGGGTCAGCCTGTCTCTGCATTTTCCAGGAGCACACTGTTTCCCTGATGGTTGGGAAAACTCAGAAAGGAGCTCTGGAGTACTCAACCCGTTTGCTTCTGTCTGCTCTAAAGAAAAAGAACTTTTCATCAATAACCACTTGTAGAAAAGCACAATCACTGAAAGACCAAAGTCAGTGAAATAAAAATGTCCCAGGGCTGTGGGAATGTGAAAGGAACTGCTTTGTCAAGGATCCCAGCACATACGGGGGAGAAGAGAAGAACCTTTTTAGCCTTTGTCTGATGATAAGCTTAAATAAAATCAAAGCGATTATTGTACGAAAGGTAAAATGGAAGCTCCAGGAGGCATAGCGCAGGATGAGTTCAAGGCTCCATGAGTCAGCTGTGAAGGAGCCGACAATAAAAACTGAATTGATTACCTGAGGGGGGAAAAAAGCCATAATGGAGCATTTTTCTGACCCAGAGCTGTGTTTGGTGGTCTCTCTCAGAAGAGGCCTGTGGTGGGGTTGTTTTGCTTTGAATCATATTCCCCTTCACATTCAGATGATAAAAATGTCTTCTTTTATGAGAGCCATTTGATGTTGAAAGAACTCTTCAAAATGTGTGTGAACAGCCTTTCGAAACTCTTGGAAGAGCCATCTAAATGCTCTCTTAATGACAAGAAACTTTCCTTCTCCGTAAACAAATTTGGCACTCCTATGCCAAATTTCAAGTAGGAAGAATGGATGTCATCGGTCCTGAGAGCCAAGAGCAGGTTTGATGTACTTCATTTCTTCATTCACTCACACATTAACATCAAATCAGCTAGTATTGGGCAAGCAACACTATCGGGCTGTTACAGAGAGATCCACTCCTCTGCCTCTGCTGCCAATCCTAACAAAAACTTCTTGAAATATCTTCACTCCTCTTGTATAAGCAGAAAGATCCACACGGGCTCTCCCCATGCCTGTGAGGCCCATGAGCACACAAGGGAAGATGTAATCCAGACTTCGACACTCACCTCCACTTTCTTCTTTAAAAAAATTCCCAAGCACATCATTCGGAGTCATTTTCTTGCTATGTTCTTTTAGCAACACAGTAATAGTATTTGGTTTTCCCTTAGGTTCCTGGTCTCTCTATTCTCAGGTTCTTGGCCACCCAACAACTGTTGAAGATGGATTCCATCTCACGGAATTGACTTTAAGGCCAATCAGTCAGTGGTTGGTTACTCCCCACATCTTCCGTGCCACTGTTATCCTAACACATCTTGCAGGCAGGTCACCACTGTAGATGGAAGAGTTTATAGCTGCTTTCGTAGTGTGCAGAGTACTTTCCTGTGCCTTGAACACTAACTAGTCAATGGAAGTGAAAGTTCTAGGTAAATGTCAGCCCAACTTCTCTGTATTCCAAGAGTTGTTGTATAGGGCCTTGCCATCAGTTTGTGGAGAACAAGCTGTTGCCTTGGCAACAGTAGGAGTTATTCGGTGGTTTCCATAGGGTCCCTTTAGCCACTAACTCCATTAGATCCATCTCTCTTGCCTTGGCTGTTAAATGTCCCCCCACACACACACACACCTTGAGATTGCTCAGTAGTTAGAGCACTTGCTGCTCTTACAAAGGAAAACCATATTCTTTCTCCTATGGTAAAATGACCATGCATCTGTTCCCCAGAGACAATCCTGTTACATCTGTTGTCACCTTGTTTTTAATAGCTTCCTTTCACTTTGAATAATTAATAATAATAATAATAATAATAGATGGATGAATCTACTGGGAAGATGTAATCAACATTTGCCTCCAACCTGGAATAGCACAGGCAACTCACACAAAGAATGGCTCACGAAAGCCTATCTTTATGAGCGAAATGAGTTTATTAGGAGTTACTTATGAAGTAGTAGACAAGAAACAATTGGATCTGCTTCACTCTCTGCTCTCCCACAGAGGTACTATGCCACCACACCCCCACCTTCCAAGCTCCCATCTGACATGGCTCTCAGTGCACAGCAGAAAATTGGATCAAAGTACTAGATAGTGAGAAGGCTAGGCTAACTAGCTTCAGATTGACAGTTTAGGAGACTAGGCCTGTGCCCAGGCAAGTTGGATACTAAAAACAAACAAACAAACAAAAAGAAAGAGAAAGAGAAAGAGAAAGAGAAAGAGAAAGAGAAAGAGAAAGAGAAAGAGAAAGAGAAAGAGAAAGAGAAAGAGAAAGAGAAAGAGAAAAAGAAAAAGAAAAAGAAAAAGAAAAAGAAAAAGAAAAAGAAAAAGAAAAAGAAAAAGAAAAAGAAAAAAACAGGCTTCAGGCAGCTAGTCAGAAACTGCCTTGCTATCAGAGGCTGCCCCACCACCTGGCTCGAGGCAAGGACAATGGGTCAGTAACAGTTTCCAGACCTACCCAGCAAGTTTCCAGCCCTGATACCCTAGTCCAGTCCATAGAGATGGACCCAACAGATTAACACAGAGGTCACCTACCCAGGAATTCCCCTCATGTACTTTAAATCAAGCCTGCAAGCTCACTCGGAGTGTCTCTCTATCTTGGTAAAGGAAAGACCCCAGCATTAGCAAGATAGAGAGACACCCAGCACGTTGGACTTCTGCAGAATAAAACACTCTTTGTATTTACATACTATTTAAGTCCAGGGTGTCATTCTTCAGTGAATCATGGACTCTTACAATAGTGCTACAGACTCAAAAGACATAAGGCAGAAATAAAACCAGACTCTGGGCATGTTAATGTGTACTCTGTCCTTTTCCTCATCAGGGAATTTTTTGTGGGGGGTGCAGATCAAGAAAAAGCACCATCCAGCCCTGAAAGAATGGGCTGCTTTTGCTGTAGTCTGGTACATGGAATAGCTAAATGAGACTGGTCAGGGTTCAGAAGACTCACTGACTACATACGGAGTGTCTGTGTGCAGGCCATTCCACTGGCCTGTCCTCAGGAACCTAACAATTTCTTGACTCAGGACCTGCTGTCACTGTCAGGTGTGATAGGTGTCTGCTGAAAATAAAAAGGACCCGTCAGCCACTCTAGCTCTCTCTCTGTCCTTGGCATCACCCCTCTCGTTCTCAGCATGCAACCCCCCCTCCTCTCCCTCTCTGGCCCCCTTTCCTCTGCCCTCATGGATCTGTTCCCATCTGTCTGTCTCTACATGTCCACTTGCCTGCCTCCATCCCTTCCCCAGGCCCTCAATAAACTTCTCTTACTCTAAGTCGGTTGTGTGGCGTAACTACCACTCACGGTCACACCTTGGCATGGGCCTGCCCCAAAGTACTCTCTCTCTCTCCACAATCTACTTCATAACACCCAGACTAGAAAATAATGGTTCTCTTCCTATAGCATCTCAAGGCTAGACTCCAGCCTCATCCAAATCTCCCTTCTCCCTATATTATATTTAAACCATAACAAATTGTTTTTACGGTGAACTTCAACCCTGGCTATGCATTAAAACCACCTGGAGTGCTTCATGAAAGCAGTTCTGGTGAGGTTCAACAAGTAACTAGCTAAACCTGATTCTCCGTGGGGGTGGGGTGCTTAGCTTTCCCGGTCAGTCTAACTTAAACCCATACAGGAACCACTGAAAGATGGTTCCCATGTGGCTTCTTCTGTGTTGGGGGACCCTGATGTTAAGGTCATAGTCCACCATGCCTTGAAGCTCCCTAAGTTTAGTGTAAAATGGAGGACTCCCTTTCTCAGCAGGCCTTTCTCTTCCCCCACCTAACCCTAGTCAGAATGTCTCTAAGCTCATATGCCTTACCTTATTTGGAAGATAACCCAGCACAAAGCTTCCTATAAACACTCTCTTTCCTCCAATACATACAATAATTAATAAGTAACTGTGTAATGATCAATCAGCCCTTCCCGCCTGTAACCGTAAGAGCCTTTGTACACTCTATCCCAGGAACAGTAAAAATGAGCTCTCTCTGAAACTGACTCAGAAGTTCTTTCTTTCATACTCATGACCATCCGAACCCTGCTGGCTGCTTCTGCTCGTATCCCCAACCCATGAGGAAAAGAGATACCCACAGTTCTGCTTTCAAAATTTGATAGCTACTTTCCCTAACTAATCTTTCACTCTAGGGGTCCTACTAACACCAAATTACAATTACATACTTACGTGTCCATCAATAACTCATCTTAATGGTTCTGTAATTAATGTGTCCCTCGAGTCTATCTCTCTTCATCCATCAACACTCCAGCTCATCATCATCATGGCCACCCACATGGCTATTTATCATTTATTAATTGTTAATCATAATAATATTAATTAATATTAACTATTAATTATTTCTTATTAGTAGTCCCTATTAGTTTTTCTGACCCTTCCAAATTGTTCCCATACATCTTTTATAAGATTTCTTTTTTTTTTCATGTGCATGAGCATTTTGCTTATGTGCATGGAAGTACTCTGCATACATACATGCCTGGTGTTCCCAGAGGCCAGCAGTGGGGTTCGAATCCTTTGGAACCTGAGTCATGGATGGTTGTAAGCTTCTACCTCAGTACTAAGATCCAAACCTAGGCTCTCTGCCAGAACAGCCAGTGCTCTTAACTGCTGAGCCATCTCTCCAGTTCTCTTACCCCAGTAATCTAAAACACAAACAAACAACAACAACAACAAAACTGCACCTAAGTGCTATCATTACACTATTCCATAGATTATTGCCTTCTGTAAAATATTATCCAATGTCTCTAGTATAGACTTCAAGTACTTTATAAAGAGAACCCAAAGAAAGTCTCTGGATTTCCCCCATTCTAACACTACCTACCTCTGAACCCACAGAATAAATCTGTATGTAACAATGCCACCCTGCTTGTACCTAAAATGTCTCCTTAATCTCCATCATGAAAATGCTGTGTTTTTACAAGTATTGTTAAAGCGTTGTTTCTGTAAAATTGCACCCCATGAAAAACGAATCATCTTCTCCTTCAGCTTGTACTTTATAGATCACTTATGACAATTTGGTTTATATTATATAAGTGACCACCTCCCATATGCCTGGGGCAAAAGCCAAGTGGTACCACTTCATGTGACCCTAGAAAGTGGCTGTTGAATTTATTTAAGGACACAGTTATAAATCCCAAGCCAGTAAATTAAAGATAAACATCTTTAATCATTCTTTCCTCTCATCCACTGGGGAAAATGGCAGGGGACACAGCTTAGGCCTCCAAATCCTAATGGTATAAGAACTGTCAAAGTAAAAGAAACTTTGCAGACTAGATTCAATATACATTCAGTGATTTAAAAAAATAATAATAAGGTTCTTTCCGAAGTAAAGTATTTCCAAACAGGAAATCTATTGAGCCAATGCCTTCTAGCTTTTACATTTTGATTCTGTGTTTAAATCATGCAGACGGGAAAAATCATTTATTGATAAAAACGACAAAAGCCATTGAGTGGTTTCTTACAAGATCTTAGGAGAATTCAAAGCTTCTCATCTCTAACATTCACAGTAGTTCCAAAGTCCCTGCTTTCCGCCTAGAGAAAGGAGAGCTGCAAACAGGAAGGTTTTGAAGGTCTTTCATACCCCGGAGGGGCTTTTATCAGTTCAAAAAATCCGCTAGATCCCTAATTATGGGTTCACAGTGGTCTACTTAGAAAGAGATGATGTCCAATGACAGACTATTTCAGACATACCAAGTTTTGTCAAATAACAATGCAAGGTCTGCTTTTGCACTTGGGATAAATCAGCTTAGGAATGCTGACTAGAATTTTATTTTTCCCGAAATACACACTGCTCATCAAAATTTCTCACATGTAAAAATTCACATTTCTATCTGCTACAGATGAAAATTGGTTAATAGTTTCTGAGATCATTGCTCTCATATAGAAGGCCAAATGTCTCTGGACACCTTCTCTCATGGAAAGTATTGATAAGATAACTTGACTTCTGAGTTACACCACCAAATATTTTTAGATAACCACTTGCATATTTTAATATATCTTAGAAAAATGTGTATCCTAACACTCAAAGGATACTGTAGCTTAGAATGAGATAATGCTTGTGACTACAGTTAACCAATGAACCCACATTGAACAAGACATTATGCCCTAACATAGGCATAAATCTCTCTATATATCTCATATCTTTAATAACCAAACTTCTTCACTGTTTGAAAGCACTATTGGTACTGATGGTCTACATCTCTACCATGAATCCACACATATCATATGCTATATATTACTGATTTCTTCTTCAGTATGTGTAACATTCATTCTATCAGATAAAGCAATTACCCATCTTTAGCCTTTCTGATCATGTGTACATGTGACCATGTGACTGAGACTATCAGTTGTAAGTAGCACAAAAGTTAAAAAAAATAATTTAATTTCTTTTCTTGGAGAGCTCATGTTCAGATATGCGTTTTATAAATGAGTAAAGTGCTGTTGTTTTCCTCTGTGTTTTACGGACAAAGTGATGGGTTAACTGTTTATTAATTATTCCAATTATCTTCTCTAGCTACTTCTCTAGTGTCAACTAAACAACTAACCCGGACAATGACCACTTATCAAAACAACAACAGTAGACTCCCTTTGAGACCTATGACTCCCCAGTCATGGGCTTTTGTTCGGGTTCATAGGTGTGACCAGGTGTGAAATCCCTCCTTAGAACAGGTTTCATAAATCAGAAAGCATTTGGCTGCTCTCATAACTGTCATGCCTGTACTACACCAAAAACACACCTTGCCAGCCAGGTCAGTATTGTAGTAGGGTCTGGTGTAGGGTCTGGTGATGAGTGAGACCATTGGTCTCTTCTCTTTCCCTGCAGCTTTCATCGTACCTTCTGGAATCACATAAGATGCCCACAAAGGAGAGAGAGAGTCCTGATCAGTTAGCATTGGTTTCTGTATGCCCTACCCCCATCTTGAATCCCAGTATGAGGCTTTTTCCGTCTTCTTACCATGAGCAACCAAGAACAATGACAATGGCTTGTGTTTGGGTTGGGGGAGACTTTGGGGCTTCCCTAACAACACACAGAGAGTTATCCCAAACTGCCACTAATATTTTCATTCAATAATCCATGCTTTCAGGGTGGGGCACTGTTCTGTTTTGTAAATAAGGTTCTGTTCACACACATTAGAGCCACATCCTGGTGAGCAGACTTTTGCTAACTCCATTCTCCTTTCCTGGGGGAATCATGTCTCATGAGTTGGGAATTACTGTCTGCTTTAAACTGCCATTATGAAAAGTCGATGCTGCTCTCAGCAACCGAGACATTATTCATTACTCCTTGCTTGGGCATGTTATAATTACTTCTGACTGTTTAAATTTTCTCAATGATTAGGAAATGCAGTTAGAAACCATAGTTAACTTGCTACAATAAAGACAAATTGTGGAGAAATACAATTAAGCTAAGTTATTTTCATTCTTATTTTAATAACAAGAGAATGAGGTAGAGGTAACATAGCAACCCTGTGGTTTGTAATAGAGCGGTAGTAATGTGATTTTTATAATTAAAACTTTGGCACGGGGCAGTGAAAATGGTCCTGGTTAGCATTCCTAACCTTGATAACATGCAGAAGAATATCATACAATGTTAATTTCCAAGATTAAAAATGTTTCAACTATATCTTGACAGATATTACATCTACAGTATATATTACCAAATATAGGGTAAAAAGAAGCTATAAAATAAAATCACAAGCCAAGAAATGTAGGAAAGAAACACCATGGGGAATACATGGGAAATTCAATGTTCTTTGCAGGATTTGTTTTTTAAGTCACAAGGTAGACATAAAGAATTTCTAAAGTACCCAAAACCCTTTGCATAAAAAAATAGAGGCAACAGTTACAAAAATGAACAATCATATGTAGTATGGCAATGTTGCTAGTTACACTTCAAAAAGTAGCCATTCTCCATCTTGTCTGTCTGTCTGTCTATCTGTCTCTGTTTTATTTTATAAGGTTCTCAACATGTAGCTCAGGATGACCTCAAAGTCTCAGTCCTCCTCTGCAAGCCCCAAAGAGCTGAGACTACTCGTGTGCATAGCCATGCCTGGCTTTTTCTCTTCTATTACAGTCATTGAAACCCCTATTTTAATTGGTTAATGATATTCAGAATAGAGATACTGAACCACTGAACCCCAGCCATCACTGAAGGGAAAAGTGTACCAATATGGCTTAAATTGTGAACAATGACATATTAAAATATATATGTGTGTATATATATATATATATATATCACCTGAAACTTCTCAGAGGCATGCATAATGGAAGGAAACACAACATTCCAGCTTCCCTCTCTCTCTCTCTCTTCTACTGATGGAGGGTAAACGGGATATCTGGGACAGAAGTGATGTCCCAGCTCATGAGATGGTCTTAAGAGGGCAGTCTGAAAACATAGCAGAGAAACAAAACAGAAGCCCACATGTCAGAAACAAAAGTGTCCCAGCTCTCATATTAGATACTAATATGAAAAAGAAATAAAATTCTTTCCTGTGTGAGCCATTATAAGTTGACTATTATTCTCAGCCACACCTAAACCCAAATCATAAAAGTCTGTAGTTTCAGCCACACAACTTCAAATTGATCCACTTGCACTGTTTTAAATGTATGTTTTCTACACCATATTAATATGGACTGTTGGAAGTATTTAACCATCACTAATGAAATATATCACATATATGCACAAGAAATATAGAAATGACTTCAGCATTTAATCATTTAATACAAATGTTGCCAAGGTGTTTCTTTTTAAGTCTTTTATTTCATTGATGACTAAAGGAAGGAAAAAAGAAAAGTAAGTAATCTGTACAAATTTGCATTGGACATATATTTATCACGTAAATTACAGTCTCTAACTGAAACTTAGACGTTTAACTGATATAGAAAATAAGTGGATAAACAAAAGAGATAAGAGAAGGAAATGGAAACTAGCCAGTATATGGAGGGGAAGGGCAAACCTGATTTCCGGCAATGGTTACAGAACGCTGAGGCTTTGAGGATAATAAAGTCAGCCCAGCAAAGGCTGCAGGTAAAGGGAGACCAGACAAAGAATCCAAATAACCTCATGACAACAGTGCTTTTTCTTGGAGTAACTGAAAGAGTAAATCCACATTCTGCCAGTACACTACACTGGGTGAAGTTTCCACACGTCCCCCTGCACCTAAAGGATTTGGTCATGTATGACTGCTTATTCTCCCAGCAGAAGAAATCAATGAAAGGATCTGTGCTGAGACTGGGGCCTGTGAATACTCAGGCTGCCCTGTGAGGAAAGGGTTAAGACTGAGGCGTCATGAGGTATCATTGCTGGATGTCCTGGCAGGACCATTCAGGAAGAGCTGATCCAAGCACAGGGTCAAAGGCTTTCCTGTTGGACTCTGAGTCTACACTAAAAAAGAACAATAAGTCAAAAATGAAAGATACAGAAAGCTACTAAATAACAAGGAGCAGGTATTGCCTTTTCTGACCTACTAACCTCTATTCTCAGATAAACCCACTTGATAACTCACTGCTTTTAGTTACATTGGTGGCTACCAATGTAGATCTCAATGACAAATCATGTCTTCAGTTACATATTCAAATATATACATATTAAATTTCTTCAGTTATACATTTGAGCAGTTTCTATTTAGTGGTTTTCTTTTCTCTGACTTAACATCTTATGGACTGGTACAGTATCTCCATTCCTTTTCTCACACAGCTGCAGTTATGTCCTCCCAAATAGTCCTGCCTTCTATGTCATCACTGTAGCTAACCTACCATAACACCTAGTGTACCTGGCAATAATCATAACAAAAGGAGGCAGCACATTCAAAATAATAAGGTTCCAGTTACCAACCAGCACTCCAAAAGCCCCATATCACCTCCTCTTATTGCTCTGGTGCCTTTCTCTCACCTCATAGAGAATCTGTTGTCCCATATGGCCACCTGAAAGAGAGAGAAGGTATACAACCTTGAGTCCCAGGAGGGACAGCTGAGTGTGAGGATGCAAAGAGATGTGAGCTGCAACAGCACCACAATCATATCCAGTGACCAGAAAGAGAGAACACAGGATTTGCCTGGTGGGCGGAACACCCAGTCACCTACCTTGTTTGGAGTTAGAAGGAGCCTAATACAAGAATGAACACAGGCATTTAACAGCCTGGTCAGGAACATAGACTAAGGAGAACTATTTGTCAGGAACCAGAAACAGAAAGCAGATATGTATTTCTTATCATGTCATATCATAGACACAGATTCCAGATATAAGTTTGCTTTTAGTACCCACAGAGCCTCTCAGCACCCTCAGAGGACTCATGTAACAACAAACGATCTCAGCCCAAGGGACACTTACTGCAGTGTGAAGTGGAATAAGCAAATAATTACAGCATTCACTGGCCTCTTACGTATCACACCACTCAGAAATGTTAAACCTCATCCAATGATGTCATAGTTTCTAAAGGTATAGTTGATGGACCCACTTAAAAGCAAAACCCTCAAGAGACTAGAGTATTATCCATCAAGATACAGATAACCTTAACACAATGGCCAGGATACGGCACTGTGTCTCAATAATCAGAATAAGTACGTTAGGAACAAAGTGATGTGATAAATACTCTCTATCTGTAGATGCTCCTCCTAACCAACTTAAATATTTGCTCCTCTATCCCACTACCTTACTCTTGTGAGCAGAAGGTCTTGGTCTCTAGAGTAGGTATCTTTTCAACAGAGGAAAGTTTAAAGTACCACTAAAGCTAGAGTTGTTGCCTAGTCACTCTGGAACCCTTAGAAAAATGGGACAGTAGCAAAGCAAATACCTAACAAACGTGAAAGGAAATTGTCTTCATAATTTCATCGGCAGGTAGGGTCACTACAGTATCAGGATGTGGCATGAAAAAAGGTGCTTAGCATGAGGGGATCCAACTGACCCAGCTGAGTATCACTATGGAATGGACAGATCAAAGTAAGCACAAGGAAGCATCCATCCAAGGCTCAGAACCATGAAGAGATGGGGTCTATGTTAAATTCCCCTCCTACCCACCAGAAATGTCTCCAGCAGACACTTGCATCTAAGTGGGCCCATGAACTATACCTTAAAAAATTATTATATCCAGAGGACTCTGGGGAGGGGTTGTGACCACTCTGAGTTACATCAGGACCAAATCACACCAGAAAGGAATTGAGTCTATCATGCTAGTCTGCCAGTCTTCCTTTTGTAAGATTCCTCACACATTGTGACCCTAGAAATTCTGAATGTGTCTCTAAATGGACTAGTGAATTCATTATGGCAAGCAAGGAAATCTAAGCAGGATACCAGTACTCTCTCCTATCAATGCTACTACTCCCTCCTAGAAGAAGACAATGTAGGGCAGCCTCCTTTGAAGAGAAATGGCCATGCCCTAATTGGGAGTAACCTTGGCTAGGAAGCCATATCCACCATCACCAGGATCTTTTTTTTAATCCTTTATTTATTTACATTTCAAATGTTATCCCCTTTCCTGATTTCCCCCTTTCCTGCCTTTTTCTTTCCTCTTATCACAGTGTAAGGAGAAAGCTCCTCCCTCCCAATAAATCATTTGACTTTCCTAGGCCCTATCTGGAACTCTGCTTTGGGGAAACCCCATCTAAACATCTGTTGTCTAGAACTACAACAAAACTGCTGTATATGGAATTTATAGTTAAATGTAAGGAAGAAGCTTTAGGTAGTGTTGAAAGACTGGATTAAAAGATTTAAGAATAGATTAGATACCATTCACCTACAATGCCAATGAAGTAAAAGTAGTGTCTCTCAGAGTCAGAGGCCTTATTTTATTTCAGGAAGATTAACATTCCCCTTTAGGGCCTTCAGGGACAGATGAATCTGTTTGTCTGAATACTTATTTTATAGGTAGAGTGACAGGGCTTTGGTCTGCAGTCTTCCCACGATGGAGCTGTTGGCAGGGTCTGGCTCCTATGATCAGAGCTGCTGTGTGAGGCTGGCAGGATTCCTAGCGAGACTATTTCAGCTGTGAGTTTTAGTGTTCATGTTACATTGGTCATTGAATATAATTACTAAAAAAGCACACCATGCTAATGTCCTTGAAGGCCATGCATTGAATAAGTCATTTTGAAAAAATAATTTATGTAGGTACCCCTTTCCATAATTCACTATAGAAAGAGTGCTGTTTCTAGTTAAATATTTGATGGTCTCTATTTTTTTATTTCTTAGGAACAAACATAATGTGGACTTTGAAACAGTAGCAAGCACATGTTATCTTTTGCAGAATTCAATGTGTTGATATTTACTAGAGGCTGAAGATGCAGCTCAGTGGTAGACAAGTGCATACCATATACAAGGCTCTGAATTTGACCTCAGTACCACAATAAAATAAAGTAAAAACCTTAAAGCAAGCAAAATGTGGCATATGCATGCAAGAGAATATTGCTCAGCTTTGAGAAGGAAATTGTATGGATGCAAACTCTGCAGCCAGTCCCACAGCAGCCAGAGGAGGTTCCACTCCCAGGTGCTCTAGCACACCCAGGATGTCAGGATCAGGGGTAAGTAAAACACAACATCAGTTCCAACACCACCTAGGATCCAGGGACTCAGGAACCCCACTGGACCAGTGGTTCGGGATCCTTCCAGTCTGCCCTGGTTTACCCTGGGCACAAGCTTGGCAGCCAGTCCCACAGCATCCAGAGGAGGCTCAAATCCCAGATGCTCTAACACACCCAGGATCACAGGATCATAGGATCCCAGAAACTTGGTTAAACAAGGTTCTCAGGGTCCCAGAGACAGCTTGACTTCCAGGAACTCTGACACACCCAGAATCTCAAGATCACAGAATCTGGAGACAGCTGGACTCAGGAGTTCTGACACAACAAGGATTACAGGAAGGAAAGGCTCCAGCCAGAAATAGCTATGTCCAGGGAAATGCAAATCAAAACAACCTTGAGATTCCACCTCACACCAGTCAGAATGGCTAAGATCAAAAATTCAGGTGACAGCAGATGCTGGGGAGGATGTGGAGAAAGAGGAACACTCCTCCATTGCTGGTGGGATTGCAAGCTGGTACAACCACTCTGGAAGTCAGTCTGGCGGTTCCTTAGAAAATTGGACATAGTACTACTGAAAGATCCAGCAATACCTCTCCTGGGCATATATCCAGAAGATGTTCCAATTGGTAATAAGGACACATGCTCCACTGTGTTCATAGCAGCCTTATTTATAATAGCCAGAAGCTGGAAAGAACCCAGATGTCCCTCAACAGAGGAATGGATACAGAAAATGTGGTACATTTACACAATGGAGTACTACTCAGCTATTAAAAACAATGAATTTATGAAGTTCTTGGGTAAATGGATGTATCTGGAGGATTTCATCCTTAGTGAGGTAACCCAATCACAAAAGAAGTCACTAGATATGCAATCACCGATAAGTGGATATTAGCCCAGAAACTTAAAATACTCAAGATACAATATGCAAAACACAAGAAAATCAAGAAGGAAGACCAAAGTGTGGATACTTCATTCCTTCTTAGAATAGAGAACAAAATACCCATGAAAGGAGTTACAGAGACAAAGTTTGGAGCTAAGATGAAAGGATGGACTATCCAGAGTCTACTTGACCTGGGGATCCATCCCATAATCAGTTACCAAACCCAGACACTATTGCATATGCCAGCAAGATTTTGCTGAAGGGACCCTGATATAGCTGTCTCATGTGAGGCTATGCCAGTGCCTGGCAAATACAGAGTGGATGCTCACAGTCATCTATAGGATGAAACGTAGGGCCCCCAATGGAGGAGCTTGAGAAAGTACCCAAGGAGCTGAAGCAGTCTGCAACCCTATAAGAGGAACAACAATATGAACTAACCAGAACCCCCAGAGCTCGTGTCTCTAGCTGCATATGTAGCAGAAGATGGCCTAGTCGGCCATCATTGGGAAGAGAGGCCCCTAGGTCTTGCAAACTTTATATGCCCTAGTACAGGGGAATGCCATGGCCAATAAATGGGAGTTGGTGGGTAGGGGAGGGGGGGCGCATATAAGGAACTTTCAAGATAGCATTTGAAATGTAAATAAAGAAAATATCTAATAAAATAAAATTTAAAAAAAAGAAAACTGAAAAAAACAAGATTAAACAAAGATTACTAAAGAATACTAAATAAATATTGAACAGATTTTTTAAAAAACATTTACATATTTAATCCCTCCAGGGAAAAGTTGAGGCTGATAATATGCCTATTGTCGTGATTTAATTATCAACTTGGCACAATCTAGAATCGCCTGAGCAAAGGCTCGATGAGGGAGTGTCTAGATCTCATAGAGCCTCAGGCATTTCTGTGGGGTTCTCTTGATTGCATTAACTAGGGTGTGAAGACCCATCACTGTGGGCGGTACTATTTCCCAGACAGAAGATGCTGAACTTGGAAAAAAAGGTGGAAAATTTGAGCTGAGCAGTACTACTATACACGTTAAACCATTGCTCTCTCTACTCTGTGGGCATAAAGTTCCTGCCCCTGTGATTTCCCTGCCATGATGGACTATAACCTGGAACCATGGGCCAAATAAACCTTTTCTCTAGTAAGTTGCTTTGTCAGAATATTTTACCACAGCAACAAAGAAAAAGAAAAGAAAAAAACCTAAGATGCCGCTAAAGCCACTAAAGTTTGTTAAAAGGGACCTGAGTATGAACAGATTAACTCTTCCCATCCTCCGAGGTGAGAAACCATCTCCAGAGAACATTCTTCAGGCAGAAAGTACCCAGAGCTACTCACAGTGACAACAAGCCTGTCTTTATGCTGAAGACAAGTGATAAATTATAGAAGAAGCTGATTGAATTCTGCCAGAGAGTTCTTTTTTTTTTTCCTAAAATGTACCTTCAGAGACTTGTAGGTGATGAAGTTAGACCTGGAAATTGGTCCCCATTGCTTTCAACATGGAGGCTTTGACTTACAAGCCTCGCTTTCACTATAGGCTGGTGAGCCAGGGTTATCTCACAGTAAAAAGACAAAAATCAAGTCTTTTTCGGAATGACAAGCTACCTTCAAGTCATGGAAACAAGGCTCTGTAGTATATATGTGTGTATATGTATATATGTGTATATACACATATATACATGTATATATGTACACATATATTTGACTAAGATATATATATGACTAAGATATATATATATATTTGACTAAGATGTATATATATTTTACTAAGAATATGTATTTAGTATTTAACTAAGATATATGTATTTGACTAAGTTATATGTATTTGATTGAAATATATATGTATTTGACTAAGATAGATATATAGATATAGATGATATAGATATAGGTATAGGTATAGATATGGATATATATATATATGACTAAGATATGTTTGGCTAAAAAGTTTTATCATATATATGATGATATATATAATGACATACATATTATAGTATATATAAATACACTATGGGGAAGGAGATGTAGGCAGCCAGAGAAGAAGTTTATATTTTTTGCCTCATTTATTTGTACACATAACCTCTTTAAGTACTTACTATGAGAGTGTGGTAAGAATCACAGGCCCTCTGAGAAAAGAAAAAAAAAGTGAATTTAAAACAGATGTATACAGGCCTAAGGAAACAGACCCAAAGGAAATGGGATAATATTTGAATTAAGTGGCTTAATCAAGATTAATTCTGTTTATTAACAAGCAGAAGTGTTGTAAAGCAGAGTAAGCAGTGGTCTGTAGCCAATTAGGGTGGGTGACCTTCTGGGAAAAGTGAGCCGGAGTGAAACTGGCCTCACCATAAGGGGAGGAGAACAATATGGGAGCCGAACTAACTACAGCTCCACCAAGTCCTTCTCCTGCCTTAAAAAACAAAAACAAAAAACAAAACCTAGATCAGGAGTGTGGCACGCTTGGTTGATATCCCTGGGATGCTTGCTCTTGTCTAAGGGGGTGGGGTGGATCTGGGTGAGGGTGGGCTAGATCTGGGTGTCGGGATTAATATATGGGAGAAAAATTAAAAATTTTTTAAAAAGTAATCACTTCAAGGGATGGAGGGCAGGGTGGTAGAGGGGTGACAAGAAGGTTTCTTCTAAGTTGTTCTGGAAAGAGTGTAAGAGTTTCCGTTCTAACACATTGGGATCTAAGTAGAGGTTCCTATGTCCTTTTCTTGAGAAGACAATTTTATCATCCGTAAAAAGTGTCCTGAAGGTAATATACACAAAATGACAGTCCGACAACTAGAAAATAAACCTTCCTAGTTGGATTACTTTCTTTTCATTTTAATTTTTATTCTTCTCTCATATAGTACATCCTGACTGTAGTTTCCCCTCCGCTAAGTCTCTCACCTCCCCACCTGTCCTCTCACCCAGATCCACACACACACACACATCCTTCTCCTCCTCCCCTCAGACAAAAGCAAGCCTCCCAGGGACATCACCCAAACAGCCATAACAAGTTACAATAAAGCCTAGTACATATCATCACATCAAGACTGGACGAGGCATCCATTAGGAGAAACAGGGTCCCACAAGCAGCCAAGAGTCAGAGACAGCCTCCACTCACAGTTAGGAATCCCACAGGAACACCTCTGATTATATGTTCCAAAGTGACTCCTAAAGGCTAAACCATCCTATCTGTCGGCAGGTGGAGCCGTTTTCCTGAAGGTTTTTAAAGCAGGAAGGTAGTAAGGGTTGGTCTGCACATTAGAGACTGTGCTATACGGATCCAAATAGGAAATCAGGGGAAAACACGTTAAGAAAGTTGTGTCCACATAACAAAGGAAATGGCAGCCTGGGCTATAGGCTAGCTATGGTGATGAACCATCAAGACGCACTGTGGGGGCAACATTAAAAGATACCAAGCATCCCAGCCCAGAATTCTGTAACAGCAGTTGTGCAATCTGGTCCTTTGTCTCCTTCTGCTGCAACTCTGACCCATCTGAACTCAGCAGTGATGGTTTAATAGTCTGGGATTCCTCAAAGCAGAACGTGGTTTCTATTAAATTCTCAGTGTTTCATAAATGAGGTAGGAAAGATGCAGCTTACTCTGGAGGCAGGCTCTGAACAAGGTAGGTGGGTGCTATCCTGAAGACCTGGCATCATCCCAGTTACCTTCTCATGTTGGAGAACCCAGACCAGAGTGTGTACAAAAGACAATTTTGATACCACTGAACTTGGAACGGCCAGTAATATTGCTTCTTGGCCTTCTGGCTAAGATCAAGAGTAGAAGAGCCAGGACTGGCTACTATCACAACAAAAGAGATAGGATATATGCAGTGTAGGATATATCAGCCATAAAGAAGAATAAAGTTATGCCATATACAAGTAAGTGAACAGAGGTGGAGATAATCAGGCTAAGCCAATTAAGTCAGTCCTAGAAAGTCGATATGTGTTCTCTCATGTGGATCTAGGACATTGTAAATACAGATCATATATGTACTTAAGATCATATATGTAGATAAAGTAGAAGTGTCGATGTCTAGGAGAATAAAGACTAATAATAGAAGGGCTGGGGCACTAAGGGAGAGCAGCAGACTGTGGAGGGAAATATACCAATGTGCACCATATATTACATTAAAAGGGCCATACTTACACTGTACAGCCAGTGTGAAAACAGAAAAAAGATAGGATGATATAGAGATGAAAATCAGGATGACTAAAAAGAACTTCATTTTATGCTAGGTATCCATCTTGGTACACACTAGCCATGTGCCTCTGACTTCAGTCCTTGGGAAATAAGTTTCCAGTAATTCTGACCCAATGAACCCCACCCCCCCAAAATGTATAACTGTGACCATCTACTTGTCATGAAAGGACTAGCTGGTTTTTGGCTTCTGTAACCTGTTCATGAAGACATTTATGGACCATTTTGAGGTCATCTTCACTACCTTATCTTGCCAGACAGAACAGCTTAGGCTTGCTTGTACAGATACTCAAGGTCTTCTTGTAGTTTCCACCTTTAAATATCATTCCCTCGCTCCCCTTCATAGGACAATCTCCTTAGCCTCAGAGACTGTTGTTCTGCTAAAAATAACTAATAAATCTTTTCATTATAATTGAAATGATTCTACAGTCTTTTTCCAGGGAGTCACAACTCTGTAACAATAGACTCGAATGCCAGTTCAAATCCTAGCCTGGTCTTTCAAAGCTATGTGACTTCTTGCATATTACCTATTGTCTATACCATAAGAAACCATACTATTAATGTCATCCCCTTGGGGTCCTGGGAGGCTCTGGCTTTCCTGGCATCTGGGACTTTCTGGTTGCTACCCGAAATTCCCTATCCACCATTGTTACACATGTCTGTTCAATTTCCTGATCCTCTGTACATCTCCTCCATCCTCCCATACCTGATTCTTCTCTTCTTTTTCACCTTCCCCTCTTCCCTTCCTCCCAAGCTCCTCTCACCCTCTACTTTCCTTGATTGTTTTGTTCCCCCTTCTACATAGATCCACTCCTTGGTCTTCCTTCCTCTTGAGATTCATGTGGTCCATGAGTTATATCATAGGCATTCCACGCTATTTGCCTAATATCCACTTATCAGTGAGTACATACCATGTGTGCTCTTTTGTGACTGAGTTACCTCACTCAGGATGAAATTTTCTAGATCCATCCATTTGCCTGTGACTTTCATGAAGTCATTGTTTTTAATGGCTAAGTAGTACTCCATTATGTAAATGTACCATTTTTGTATCCATTCCTCTGTTGAAGGACATCTGGGTTCTTTCCAGCTTCTAGCTATTATAAATAAGGCTGCTATGAACAGAGTGGAGCATGTGTCCTTATTACATATTGGAGCATTTTCTGGATATATGCCCAGGAGTGGAATAGCTGGGTCCTCAGGTAGTAATATGTCCAATTTTCTGATGAACCACCAGACTTATTTCCAGAGTGTTTGTACCAGCTTGCAATCCCACCAGAAATGGAGGAGTGTTCCTCTTTCTCCATATCCTCACCAACATCTGTTGTCACCTGAGTTTTTGATCTTAGCCATTCTGACTGGTGTGAGGTGGAATCTCAGGGTCATTTTGATCTGCATTTCCCTGATGACTAAGGATGTTAAACATCTCTTTAGGTGCTTCTTGGCCATTCGATGTTCCTCAGTTGAGAATTCTCTGTTTAGCTCTGTTCCCCACTTTTTAATAGAGTTATTTGGTTCTCTGGAGTCTAACTTCTTGAGTTCTTTGAATATATTGGATATTAGCCCTCTATCAGATGTAGGGTTGGTAAGGATCTTTCCTAATCTGTTGGTTGCCTTTTTGTCCTACTGACAGTATCCTGTGCCTTACAGAAGCTTTGCAATTTTATGAGATCTCATTTGCCGATTCTTAATCTTAGAGCATAAGCCACTGAACTTTTCTCATGTGCCCATGTGTCAGAGGCTTTTCCCCACTTTCTCTTCTATTAGATTTAGTGTATCTGGTTTTATGGAGAAGTCCTTGATCCCCTTGGACTTGAGCTAAATGTACAAGGAGATAAGAATGGATTGATTTGCATTCTTCTACATGTTGACCACCAGTTGGATGAGCACCATTTGTTAAAAAATGCTGTCTTTTACAAAATGTGGGTGCTTCAGTGCTTCTTAGAAAGATGAACAAAATATGTACAGGAGGAAATATGGAGACCAAGAGCGGAACAGAGACTAAAGCAAAGGCCATCCAGAGACAGCTCCACCTGGGGATCCAGGTTATATACAGTCAACAAACCTGGACACTATTGTGGATGCAGGGAAGTGCTTGCTGATGGAAGCCTGATATGGCTGTCTCCTGAGAGGCTCCGCCAGAGCCTGACAAATACAGAGGCAGATGCTTGCAGCCAACCATTGGACTGAGTGTAGGAGTCCCCGATGGATGAGTTGGAGAAGGGACTGAAGGAGCTGAGAGGGGTTGCAGTCCCATGGAGGGAGCAACAGTGTCAACCAGCCAGACCCCCCGGAGCTCCCAGGGACTGGACCACCAACCAAAGAGTACACATAGAGAGACCCATGGCGCTGGCCGCATATGTGGCAAAGGATGTCCTTGTTGGACAACAGTGGGAGGAGAGGCCCTTGGGCCTGAGGGTGTTCGATATCCCAGTGTAGGGGAATGCCAGGGCAGGAGGATGGGAGTAGGTAGGTGGGTGGGGGAGCACCCTCATAGAGGTAGTGGAAGAGGGTTGGGGTAGGGGATTTCTGAAGGGGAGACCTGTAAAGGGGAAAACATTTGATATATAAATAAAGAAAATATCCAATAAAAAATTAGGTTAGCATAATATCTTACCTAAAATATTTGGTATTTTTCACATTGTTTTTTTCTTAGTTTTAATATCATGTCTTATGCTACACCTATTTGGTAATAGTTAATTTTCACTGCTACGACTGGTTACTTTTCTATTCTAACCTTTTTCTTGTTATTCTTAAATAAAGGGATATTGCTATGTAAAAAAAAGACAGAAAGACAGAAAGGAAGACAGACAGAAAGAAAGAAAGAAAGAAAGAAAGAAAGAAAGAAAGAAAGAAAGAAAGAAAGAAAGAAGAAAAAGAAAATAAAATGAAAAGAAAAGGAAAGACTGTCTTTTTTCCACAGTTTTAGCTCCTTTGTCAAAGATCAAGTGACCATAGGTGTTTGGGTTCATTTCTGGGTCTTCAATACCCCACAAAGGGGAGGGAGAACCTATTGAGACCATATCCAGAGGTTAGGCATGGCCCCCCAGTTGAGGGATGAGGCCACCCATCCTCCTCAAAATTGTAACCCAGAATTGCTCCTGTCTAAAAGAATACAGGGACAAAGAGTGGAGCAGAGACTGAAGGAAAGGCCATCCAGAGACTGCCCCACCTGGGGATCCATCCCACATGCAAACACCAAACGCGGACACTATTGCTGATGCCAAGAAGTGCTTACTAACAAGAGCTTGATACAGCTGTCTCCTGAGAGGCTCTGCCAGATCCTGACCAATAAAGATGCAGATTCTCAAAGACAACTACTAGACTGAGCACAGGGACCCCAGTGAAGGAGTTAAGTGAAGGACTGAAGGAGCTGAAGGGGCCTTATCTGGCATCAATGAGAGGGGATGCCCTTGGTCCTGTGAAGGCTTGATGCCCCAGTGTAGAGGTTGGGAGTGGATGGGTGGGTATGGGGCACCCTCATAGAAGCAGGGTAAGGAGGAATGGGATAGGGGGGTTACAGAGGGGAAACTGGGAACAGGGACAACATTTGAAATGTAAATAAATAAAATATCTGATTTAAAAAAAAGAAGAAACCACACTGCTTATTACTGTGGTAGAATAACACCCCCAAATATGTATCCACATCCTAATTCCTTAAACTGGCAACTGTAATATCTCACATGATGAAGGTAAATTAATGTCACAGGTGGAATTAATGTTGCTAACTGGCTGATCTTAAAATAGGGGGTTGTCCTGGATCACCTGGATGGGCTCAGTATAATCACAAAAAACCTTTACTTTTAGCAAGACCAATCTAGAGGAGTTCTGGCATCCACAACTGGATGGTGTGTGTTTGTTTAACCCATATTAGTGATTATTCATTGTAGCAGCAATAGAGAGCTAACACCCTTGGGAGAGGATGTAAATTAAATAAGCTAGTGTGTAGGAATGTATAGGAGTGCTCCAAGCATGTGATAAGGACATCTAAATAACGTCAACCATACCTGGATTGGCAAATATATGAGTGGTCATGTCCTTGCCTGAATAGTCTTCTGGGGTCCTACGACTTCAGTATCCAGTTTCATAAATTATAGTCATTATACTGAAGTGTAATTATATGTATATACCACTTAAGATCTAAACAATATTTCTGCATATTTGCCACGCCCCACTGTTACTTCTCTCCTGCCAGAGCACATCATCTGGTTAGGAAACAATGGAATTGACAAAAAATCAGAGCTCAGTGACTGCAGATGCCACCTGTGAGATAGAACTGTCATGAGCTTCCATACTATCTCCCAGAAAGGAAAGATTTTTATATTCCTGGCTGGGCATCTCTATCATTAGCAAATGCCATGAGCCACCTCGGTGATGATTCACACCTGTAATCCCAACACTCAGGAGGCTGGCGAAGGAGGATTACTGTGGGTCCAAAGCAAGCCTGAGCTACACAGTCAGTACTGAGCCAGCCTGAGCTATACAGTCAGTACTGAGCAAGCCTGAGCTGTAGACCTTCTCTTCACAAACTAATAAATAAATAAATAGGTAACCTGATCCAAAACGAAGAGAGTAGTTGATGTTTTCAGTAATTACATAAAGGCACACTTCATTATCAACCGTAATCATTAGTAGCTTTAACTGAACTCTCCAATCTTAATGAATTCATCTCTACCATCCCTTGAAAACACCCCGCTTTGCCAGGATACCCTTTCCTGTTCTGTGTTGCCTAGGTCTCACCAGAGAGACACCCTCTAAGATGCTCCCTGTACATCAAGGTTCTCCCTCAACCTGGTGCACCTTGCTAGTCCCTCTGCTCCTGGCTGGTCTCCCACACACAGACTCAAGATTACTTTATTGATTATCATTTTCTCGGACCCAACACCAGTCTGCGAGGTCCTTAAGCACAGGGGGTTGTACCTAACTTGGTAAGTGTTTGTGGAATTCATCAAATCTAAATACCTTCCTCGTGTCACTTAAAAAAATATATTGAGTTCCCAAAGGGAAGAAGTTAAAATTATGAGTCCTAGAAGAAGCCTCATAGATGTGAAATGGGCTGGCAGTAGACCTGGTCATCTTTACACTAAGGCCTAAGCCTGAGATGATGGTGATAGCCTTGCAATAGACCAACCACTGCACAAAAGCTGGATTCAAAGTTTAAAAACTAACCTCCCTACCTGGGCAACGTGCAAGAGTGGATGAGACGGGGAGAGCTGGCCCTGTCCTTCATCTGGGCAACATGGGACAGCCTACTGAAGAGGTTATGAGGGTGGGAGAGCTGAGACCTTCTCCCTGCTATCCATTTGGTAGCAGGAGTGTGGGAGAGATTCCCCAACACTGCCCCCCCCCTCAATGCCTGTGGCATGTTAGAGAACTGGCCCAGTCCCCTCACCTAGGCAGTGCTGGAGAGCTGACCCCCGGCTGCATGAGTACAAAAGAGCCAGTCCTGTCTCTTGCCTGCTGCCACAGGCAGGAAAGCTGACCCCACCCATCACCTGCACAAATCAGGGAGCTGGCCCTAGTGGCATGGGTTCAAGAGTGCTGGAAGCCTGAACAACATAGCCACCAGCCAGGCTCAGATCCAGGCCTTGAGTTGACCCACCCCAGTATCTACCACATCTATGAACTGCTGAAGCAAAGGGACCAGTCCTGCAGAACCAAAGCTGCAGGACCTCTATGACACGGGGCAACAAGACATCTGAGAGGAGTCCTGGTTCAGTATTGATGATGTAGCAGAAGTCAGATATCTCAAACCAAATCAATGAAACATTAGATTGAACATTTGCAAGTAAAGCTGTATGGGCAAAGGGGCATACTGTGGGACACACTGTGACACTCTGTAGGACACACTGTGACACCCTGTGGGACACACTGTGACACCCTGTGGGACACACTGTGACACCCTATGGGACACACTGTGACACTGCAGCTTCCATAGCCAAATATTTTTAATGTTACTTTTTTCTCTTTCTTCTCTTTTTTGGTGTTTGTTTGTTTGTTTGTTTGTTTGTTTGTTTTCTTAGGAAGGCGGTTACAAGGGTGGAGGGCAGGTATGGAGGGACAGAGAGATGAGTTGGATTGGGGCACATGATGTGAAATTCACAAAGAATCAATAAAAAGTTTAAAAGAATTTTTAAAAATAATAATTTTAAAACTGGGTTAATTTCCTCACACAAATCTTCTAGAAGGGAATGAATTTGTTCACTGGAAACTTGAATTTCTAGAAAACCCACATGCCTTTCACCGCAGAAGCAAGGCTTGACTCTCACCACACTGTGGGAAACAATTGGGTGTTGCAAACAGATCACGCCAGCAGGCTGTTGACCTCAGCAGCCTATGTGGGAGCTGTGCTGTCAAGCAAGGTGGCCACTAGCCACAGCACAGCTATTACACATAAGTGCCCATGTGTAAAACACAAACCTGATTTGGAAGATAATGCCACCAATATAGAGTATTTCACTAACAACTCTATATTGATCAGATGCTGATAGCATTCTTGATATGTTTAGTGAGATTAAGCATACTATTTATGGGACTGGGATTGTAGCTCAGTTAGAAGAGTGCTTGCCTAGTGTATACAAAGCCCCTGGTACAATCCCAAGCACCACATAAAATGGGTATGACGTAACCCAGCATTGGGAAGTAGAGGCAGGAAGATCAGAAGTTCAGGGGCATCCTCAGCTATATAGTAAGTTTGAGGCCAGACTGGAATACTAAGAAAATAAAAAATAAATAAGGATTTGCTTGTGTGGTGGTTTGAATATGCTTGGCCTAGGAAGTGACTGGCATTTTTAGGCAGTGTGGCCTTGTTGGAATAGGTGTGGCCTTGTTGGAGGAAGTGTGTCACTATAGGGGTGGACTTTGAAACCCTCCTAGATGCCTGAAAAAAGTCTGCTCCTGGCTTCCTTTGGATGAAGATGTAGAACTATCGGTTCCTCCAGCACTATGCCTGCCTGGTTGCTGCCATGCTTCCTGCCTTGATGATACTGGACTGAACCTCAGAATCTGTAAGCTAACCCCAATTAAATGTTTTTTATAAGAATTGCCTTGGTCATGATATCTCTTCACAGCAATGGAAACCCCTAACTAAGCCAGCTTCTTCTTATATTTCTAAAGTGGCTATATGAATCTGTGTGTGTGTGTGTGTGTGTGTGTGTGTGTGTGTGTGTGTGTGTGTGTGTTCTATAAATACCTAGAGCACTTGCCAGGGTGGCAGGCACACAGGAGACTTTTCATACATGTTGGCCACACATGATCAACTTTACTTTCTCTACCTCTGGACTCTATTATTCAGTAAGTGGATTCTTCTCATATTCCTGGCTACTTTTGAGTAACATGGAGTCCAGTGTGTGAGTAATTTTGTATTCTTCTCGCTGAATTGAGCCATCAGTTTTTATTATATAAAGTTAAGCCCTCAAGAAATATTTTCATTACGCTAACATCAGTTAAGAGTTTACTTCCTTTAATGCTGTAAATTAAGAGAGGATTTAATGTCCCCTCTTACCCTAGTCACAATTAAATGAATCTCATAAAAACTGGGCCATTCCTGGAATGTTCACAACTTACAAGGCTAAAGGTGTCACTGCCTTCATGATGACCATCTCCCCGGCAATTTATGGAGAGAAAGGCAATGCCTATTCTGGTCAGGTTTCACCCATTCACTTAAAACTTGCTTCTTGCTTCTTGTTAATTGTTCCCATTGCATTTCCTGAAGCTCTGATTGTCTGATCTATTCACCACAGAGTGTTTTTTTTTTATTGCCATATAAAATAGAAAACATTTTTGAATTATAATTGGAATACCTGTCTGGATTCCCATTTGATACCAAATAATCTAATCCTGGCTAGTAAGGCACATTTAACCCCCAATTTTCCCATGGAAAGGTTTATCCTGCCTCTGGAATATAGTTAATTGTCAAAGGCTATGTGTAGTGATTAATGAACACATCTCTTCCTCTTTTGCCCTTGTGAGGGAAACAACAGTTTTCTAATGTATTAGATGAGCTATGGTGCTTTTTACAGTGCTCTAAACTATAAAACAGAACATACTGGAAGCAACAGATCTTACCCAGTGCTCAGTTCAAAAGGATGGTGGCTGCCTGAACCATGACTTGGATTTCCAAGGAAACAGAAAGATAATCTAAGCCACTTTTTATTTTCTTTTTATTGACAGAAAATAGTTACATTGTTCTGTAGAATTCCAAGACCTGAGTTTATTCTTCCGAAGCCTTTAAGCAGAGAGAGTTATATAGTGAAGATGTGTGTCTGTGGTAGTTAGTCACCTCTGCTTTGGCTCAGGTCTGTAAGCAGTCAAAAGACAATGAGGACAGAGGGACCAGAGTGCTATGGAATCCTTGCAGAAGTGCTTCTTCAACAAATGCAAATTTGTAGACTGAAGGATCACATCTGTTCCTCTGGCTATAACCAGAGCCTAGGAACATGCTAGACATGCCCTCTACCCCTGAGATCCTCTCTAGCTTTCTGACAGTGTGATAAACACCTTCTGCCTGGCTTGGTTTTCCTGAATGTTGACTTTATGTAACCATTTTTGTCTTTTAGAAAGATTCATCTCCCCATAAAATGGAAAAAAAAAAAAAGAGTGCTGTCTGCATCATTTTAATTCCTTTTCTGACTGTCTTGGTTTATGGTTTCTATTACTGTAAAGAGACATGACCACAGCAACTCTTGAAAGGAAAACATTTTTTTTTTTAAGTTTTTTGAGACAGGGTTTCTCTGTGTAGCCCTGGCTGTCCTGGAGCTCACTCTGTAGACCAGGCTGGCCTCAAACTCAGAAATCCGCCTGCCTCTGCCTCCCAAGTACTGGGATTAAAGGCGTGCACCACTGGGGCTGGCTTACAGGCTCAGAGGTTTAGTCCGTTATCGCCATGGAAGGAAGCACAGAGGCACACAGACTAACACAGTACTGGAGAAGGTAGAGAGAGAGAGAGAGAGAGAGAGAGAGAGAGAGAGAGAGAGAGAGAGAGAGAAAGACTGGGGGCCTGGCTTGAGAATGTAAAACTCCGAAGCCCACCCTCAGTGACACACTTCCTCCAACAAGGCCATACTTCCTAATGGTGCCAATCCCTGGTGACCTAGTCCCGAGGAGCATAGGGGCCATTCCTATTCAAACCACCACGCTAACACAACTCATTACTTTTTATATTTAGTTGTCTTTTTTTCCAATTTTTATTAGGTATTTTCTTCATTTACATTTCAAATGCTATCCCGAAAGTCCCCTGTACCCTCCCCCATCCCCCACCCTGCTCCCCTACTCACCCACTCCCACATCTTGGCCCTGCCGTTCCCCTGTACTGGGGCATATAAAGTTTGCATGACCGAGGGGCCTCTCCTCCCAATGATGGCCAACTAGGCCATCTTCTGCTACATATGCAGGTAGAGACACAAGCTCTGGGGGTACTGGTTAGTTCATATTGTTCTTCCACCTATAGGGTTGGAGACCCCTTCAGCTCCTTGGGTACTTTCTCAAGCTCCTCCATTGGGAACCCTGTGTTCCACCTAATAGCTGACTGTGAGCATCCACTTCTGTGTTGTCTTCTTTCTCACATTGCTTGGTTGGTTAAGATGTAGGAGGACATGAAATCCAGTTGGCTTTATTTTCTTTTTAAGAAGGAAAAGAATCTCAAAAAAAAAAATTAAATTAAATTAAAAAAAAAAAAAGAAGGAAAAGAATCTCAGGAGTCATGTTTCTTTTATGTATTTAGTTTATGCAGACAGGAGTTTTGTCCACATGAATGCCCAAGCTCAGGCTTTCTGAAGGCTATGTCAGGGCATCGACCCCCAAATTCTACAACCTCATGCTCTTACACTAAGCTTATGCTTTCACACTCAGCTGGGTTGTACCAAGAGCTTCATTTTTTAGCAAATGGAACTAACATCCAAAGGGAGCAGTGGTCTGAGTATGACCCATTTCTGGTCCCGACAGTATCAAAAGACAGAACCAGACTCTCGATGGCCAAGCCACTACTCTCTCCAGTGTGACACATCCTCGGCAATCTTTAAGAGGTTTTGAGTGTCACTGAATCATTACTGTGTGTTTCAGCACCACATCCATGAAATCCACTCCCGTATGTGGAAAAATAAATCACCAGGTAATTGATAGTTGACTAAAATGTGAAATTTTACAGGCTGCCAAAGGCCAACATTACTTTCATATAAACCCTAGCAACTGAGGCTCTTGCATTAAACTTCTGTTCAGTCTTTGGCTGGTAACTCTCACCTATGGGGCATTTGGAATATGTGCCATCATTCACAAGTTAGAGAAGAATGAATTTCCTCGGGCTGTCTAACCCGGACCTGACCATGGCAAACTTATCTGAAAACAGAGCCCATTGTGTAGCTACCATCAGCAAGAAAGCCTTTCTCCATAGAGTTAAATCAAGAAAAGTATGTATTCAAAACATATTCACCCTATTCATGTCTTTTTTCCTAGCTTAACCTTTATCAAAGAAAGGAAAGTATATCATTACCATTCTCTCAAAGTTAAATATTTTAATCATAAAGCCAGTTAGCAATTTTCCATAAAACCTTCCAAAATTGATCTGATAGTACATCCCAATGAACATTTTAGGATTTGGTCCCATAAATCCATGACACGGGTTCTTCCTGTGTTCTCAATGAAATGGAAAGAAATTTCTCACCACCGTTCATACTCCAGTCTCATTCGTGCTGTCTTTCCTCTTTTCTCACAAATAACTGAAAAAAACTTTAAATTTGTATTCCAAGAGTCTGTTTCCAATAGTATAATCATATTTCCTCAACTTGTTCTAAATGAGTGGTCTTCTAAGTTGACTGTGTATAAAAACTTCACCCTCAGCTCCCTGAAAATCCCAGGGGAGTCAGTTTCTATAGGTCCTCCTGTGCTATAGGATCTCTTTCCTGAAATGAACCACCCCCTCCCAAGAACAACTACACTCAGGCCAGTGGTTCAGGACTCTGTTCCTTTCTCCCCTTTCACAGCAGCCCTTTCCAGCTTACAGATAGAAAGACAGACCCCATCCCTGCCAGATCTCATACCCTGCACTACTATGCAATGCAGAAACCTCTGGAAACAAGGGCACTTCAAACACTGCTGTTGAGAAGGTGTCTGACTGGCCACATACTGTTTCTAAGACAAATGATTTCCAATCCGTTGCTTATTCTTGGTAAGTAAAAATAGAGTGAATCTACTGGGGAGAGGGAGGGAGGGAGGGAGGGAGGATTAAAAATAGAGAAAAAGTGAAAAAGGACGGAGAAAGAAAAAAGGAGAAAGAGAGAGGGAGGGAGAGAGGGAGGGAGGGAGGGAGGGAGGGAGGGAGGGAGGGCAGGCAGCCTCTTTGTTCAGCTCTACTGAAGGATTATGGGTAATCTCTGGGCATCTGACTGGCACTAGTAACAACAATGGCTGGGCTGTGGGCAGAGTGCTTGCAAACATAAAAATAAAAAGGACACAATGCTGACACTGTGGTTCTAGACCAGGCATGAGTCTTAGTGGTACAGAGTTTGTGGAGCATGTGTGAAACTCTGGCTTCAATCCAACACTGTGAAACAATATATGTAGTAACTATATAGGTGATAATATATATTCATCCAGAGTGACAAGACAAAAAAATTTCCAGTTGATTTTATTTATTTTTATTTTTATTGGTTATTTGTTTATATTTCAAATGTCATCCCCTTTCCCAGTTTCCTCTCCACAAGACTCCTATCCCTTCTTCCCTCCCCCTGCCGATATGAGGGTGTTCCCCCAGCCCACCCTCACTCCTGCCTCAGCAGCCTAGCGTTCCCCCATCCTAGGTCATCAAGCCTCCACAGGACCAGAGGGATCCCCTCCCAGTGATGCCAGATAAGGCAATCCTCTGCTATATAACCAGATGGAGCCATGGGTACCCCCTGTGTACTCTTTGATTAGTGGTTTAGTCCCTGGGAGCTTTGCTGGGGGGGGGGGCTAATTTTATTTTTAATACCTAATAAATTAGCCCAACCTATAATGAATATCTATATTTTAAAAACTGTGTTAACATTTTGAGATTTCTAATAAAAAAAATATGTTAAGACAACTGAGCTTTGATGTAAATTGCTGTGATATTTAGACTCAAACTTACTAGGTACATTTTAAAGAGTTGTAATAAAATAATTTAACAACAGGAATATAATAGTTTAATTTCTAATTTTTTATATTTACATATGCTATACATTACAATGCTCTAGATTGAAAGGCTGTGTCCTTGGCTCTTTTGAAGAAGAGCCTTCAGGAAGTAATGAGCTTGACAAATGTTTCTCTACCTTGACCTTAACAAACTCCAGACCTGATGTCTCTTGGTTCAACCATCCAGATTTCACATGGTATTTTGTGAAAGCAGCCCAAACTGACCAACATATACATTATTTCAGCTATTTAAATCTATAGTATAATTTCTGTAAGTTAGGGCTAGGAACACAATGGCTCCATCTTTAAAGTCCCTGCTGTGCAAACATGAGCTCCTGAGTTTATTACTCAGCACCCATATGAAATGTAGGATGCCAGATCACACATCTGTCACTCCAGTGCTGTGGGGGTTGAGGACAGGGACCAGATCAGAGAAATTAGTGAACTCCTAGTTCAAGTGAGAAACCTGTCTCAAAAGGAAGGTAGAGAGTATTTGAGGAAGATACCAGTTGTCAATCTTTGGCTTCTCCATGAGCACACATGTACATATGCCCACAAACACATACAAATACCACACACATGAAACTTTTTTCAGAACTTAAAATATGAGAAGGAATACTTTAAATGTTTTAAAAATACAAGAAGAAAATACTTGAAGACACCCTAAGCCAACTGCAAAGCTTTTTTTTTTTTTTGTCATTCTTTTCAGTATACTTCCTTGAGCCTATATTGAATGTCTTTAATAGAAATATCTTAAAGGTTCACAGTGTCTTGATTAAATCTTATCCCCATGCTGCATCTAAAATTACTTTATAATTCCTATGTCTTTTTTATTTCTACATAAACATCTCAGACTCACATTTTATAAATGGTAATTCTAATTCTTCAGTGGCCCAAAACTCCTTTTCTACCATAGATATGCTTAGCCATCATGGAGGTATATTATTACTTGTCATAATAAAATAAAATTAATTAGAAATCCAGAGCCCCCAACTCACTGAGTTTCTCTCCCACGTGTGTCTGAGGTACACAGGAAAGAGCAGCTGGGGTAACCAGACATCCATTAATAGATTTCCTTTGCACATTCTCTTCCTTAGGGCAAAAACAATCTGCCAACGAACCTCCAGCCCAGATATATTTGTAAAAAAGGAAAAAGGGCAACAGGAAAGTAATATCCATACTCCACCCCCCACCTACCACACAGACAATCTGACTTTTTTATTTAAATGAGGATTGAAGAAGTCTAGTCATGGTTTGGGATTGTCCATAAGATTAAACATTACAGAACCAAAATGTCGAGGTTACTATGCATCTAATATGCCACAACAATATTGACAATTTTTGAAGAATAGGTTTATTAGTGGCTGGAAAGGGCTTAGGAAAGTACTATACATTAAAAAAAAACCTGTAACTCTCTGAACTACCCCCAGTCTCTGAGAGTTGATTGAGTTTCTGTGTCCACCCAGGACAGTACGAGCCACAACTTTATAGCACCCACATCCAGGCCTTTTGCCAAGGCTTCCACTGTACCCTGGATATATCAAATTACAGAGTTGTCAAAAGCCAAGTCCTTCCCAACATACTGATGAGAGATACTGATGGACTGACCTCTATGCTCAAAACCTTCAGAGGCGAAAGAAAGCAAGGAAAGAAAGGTAATGGAAGAGGGAGAACAGGAAGAAAAATATATCCCAGTCTCAGCGATCAAGGCATCTAACAGGGATGCCTTGATCAACAAAGCATACTGTTCAAATGCTTAGTCATGACTTAAAAATCAGATACAACCTATAGCCACAACAGGGAATGACAATCAGCTAACCTCTTAATAAGGGTACTTCCTTACCCTTCTAGAATCAATTCTGACTTTTTTTTCCATACAATTAGGAAGTCTTGCTGCTTACTAAATATAGAAATGCCCCTGGACAGATGTGAACGAATTTCCACTAACATGTTTGCCTTTTGCTATCTCACATTCCACCACAGGGATCCAGGCTCAGTCAAAGTCATGCTGAGGTTCCCAAAAACAAGAGATAGGACGGAAGTGAAGCCAGCATTTTCCTTTCAGATAAATGTATAATTAAAACCCTGATTCATGCATTTGCTAATTGAACTTCCTGCTGTGGACTTAGGACATACTTGGCAGGAAGAATTAGGAACTGTTCCAGAGAGCTCAAATTGCCTTTTTATTTAAAAAAAAAAAAAAAAAAAAAAAGTACTTCGATACATCTGTCTTGGAGGAGTGATTAGAAATAAAAGAATGTGCCTGAGAGTTCTATGATGCGCTAACGGTAGGAATGTGATAGGTACAGATGAAGCAGAGAGCACTGTCTGCAGGAGGGACCTATGCTCTTGCAACTTAAGAGGTCATTAAGGTGTTTGCTACTTTCCATCGAGGAATAGCCAGCAATGGCAGCCCCCGGGCACATCCTGCTGTTTGTACCCTCACTGAGATGTCAGGCATTACATCAACAGCGCACACTCTGCTAAGCAATTGGGTTTGTGAGTCGTTAGAGGATGTTCTTGGCCCTAGGGAAGAAACCCTATGCTGCTCCAGAGCAGTGACACTCTAGCAGGTCACCCCTAAGTATTGTCAGATCTGTACAAATGCCTTAAGCACCCCAGATTCTGGACTTAAGCTCACTGACTAGATGCTGCTGGGCGACCTCATCCTGTGAACTCTGTCTTTATTATATAGTAAAGCACAAGGACTATTTGTGAAAGTTATGAATAAGTTTACATATTTCCATATCTCTTGTTAAAAGAAAAAAAATTCGTGTCTCTAGCTGGATATGTAGCAGAAGATGGCCTAGTCGGCCATCATTGGGAAGAGAGGCCCCTTGGTCTTGCAAACTTTATATGCCCCAGTACAGGGGAACACCAGGGCCAAGAAGTGGGAGTGGATGGGTAGGGGAGCAGGGTGGGGGTAAGGTATAGGGGACTTTTGGGATAGCATTTGAAAAGTAAATGAAAAAAAAAACCTAATAAAAATTGGGAAAAAAAAGAAAAACATTTTCAAACCAGTCTTCATGAAGACTCAGGAGTCAGACCCTGTTGTGGAAGCCTGTTCGCCTAAAAGCCAAGAAGGCCCCAGCTGACCTTCCTCTTCAACTGATGGCCGAGAAGGAGGAAAAAAAAACAGTTCTCCCATTCCACAAAGGGTCTTAAAAACCCTTTCAACTGAACATTCCTCCTTTTTTACTTCCTGAGTATCTCTCTATCCATCCTCCTGACTTCCTCTCACTCTCTATGGTTTTTTTCCTATGTTCACTTCCTATCAACCGGTTGCTTGCTCTGCCTCTTAACCTATGGTCAACTTTATTCAATCTTGCCAGAGACCTCTTTAGAAACTTCTCCAGTAAAAAAGTTATCTATTCAAGGGTCAGCAGTTATAACTTACTGTCTGGAAAAAAAATAATCGCCTTTTAAAATTCTCAGCTCCCTCTGAGTCTAATTTTTCACATTCTGATTAAACATTACTCTGTCTGGTTTTGCCCTTAAGAAATCCTCACACAACTAAAATACCACTTAAAAGAAAATGGTATCCAGACTTGCTATTTACCTTTCGGATTTTTACCTATAATATAAGCACATTTATCTCTCCAGGGATTTGTAGTGTACACTGCATAAATCTCTCACTTTAATAATACAGCCCCATGGCAATTTAAATCTTAGCTATTTCTGAAACATCATATTGGTAAAGTAATCCTACTACATAGGGTTTTCCTTTTCACACATATGCCAAAATGAGATGTACCTGCTAAATTGTACCGCAGGCACAGAACAGCAGCCTGTTGTTATTAAGAAAGGTTGCAGAGATACCTGTTCTGCCAAGTGCTCGCATATTTAAATTTCTAAAAGCCTGAGATGACAGGCTATCTGTTGTGTGTCCAAAGATAAAAGTGCCTCCCTCCGCTTTAACCAGACAATGAGAACACCAAACACAAGCCATGCTAATCCCCAGCTAGCCTGTCTGCCTTCATAATTGGGTTGCCATTGTGTCTAAGAGGTAGGATTAATTTCCTATAAGACATAAATAGCAACATGACTGCAAATTTCTTCCCTACCTCTAACATGCAGACATACAGGACTCAGAAGAAAAAAAAAGTGTATAATCTCTTCCCTTGGCTAGTGTGGAATCTCCACCCCTGCTAAGGGAGGTTGTGGAGATACCCTCTCCTTTCACAGGGAGGCTCCTCTCATTGTAGAAAGGTCTTCCAAGGTGCGTGATTGCATGTGTGACTTTACTATCATGGGGGCATTTCGCCTGCCTGTTCATCCCTTTCCACTCTTGCTAATCACTCCAGCACTGAATGCAAGGAGCATGACTATGGCAGAGCTCTACAGGTGACTCCTGACCTCTCAGGATTTCGTCTCCAGCATATAAATTATTTATCGTGTTGTTCCTTCTCATAAATGTTCTCTGCCGGTCAACTTTGTGTTAATCACCGCACAGGCTGAGTGACTGGGCTCAGAATCTCCTTAGAATTCCTCCCTAGCAGTAAGTAGCCTGAACATTCACTCACTGTGCTGTGAACCTACAGAAAAGGCAGAAACCGTGTTTAAGGGAAGCAAAGAAGAGTTTTCCCTCGCTTCCCCCTTCAAGATGAGCTGCACCCCCGGTTGAAATTAAAATAGAATCCACTAATTGAACGCCTCCAATCAGAAAATATTTACTAAGCATCCACCATGTGTTAAATGCCCTGCTAAGTCTTAGAGAAAACAAAGGTAATCGCGGAGAGCAGTCTTTTAACCAGTCGCTCTCAGATGGGAGTGATTCCACCCCTTCTCTTGCAGACTTTAGGCAACATCTGGGGGCATTTCTGATGTCATAGAGAGGCAAAAGAGTGCTGCTGGCGCACCAGGCAAGTAGAAACCATGACTGCTGCTTAGCAACCTGTACAACACAGGACAGCTGCCCACCACAAAGATTTATCTAGCGCTAAAGTTGATACTGCTGAGGTTGAGAAACACTGCCTTAAAATAGAAACGCGATTAAGTGGTCATCTGAAATAGTAACTTATTTTTCTGTTCTCTGATCTTTCCCTCTCCTGTCCACTGCAATTAAGTAAGTAGAACTGGCTCTTTTCCTTGCCTCAGGGTAAGCCAAATGTAAAACAGGAAAACAGAAAGGTACAAGTCTTAGTGTATATATATATATATATATATATATATATATATATATATATATATGGAAGAAAATTTGAGATCAAAGACTTTTCTGTAGAAATTTGAAATGTGAAGGGAATCCCCAAGATAAAAAGGTTCTCACAAATTAGAAACATTGACAAGAGAGAGGGGCCTCTATGTCTCATGCACAGAGAAACCTGGGTTTTGCTTCCTGACTGCATACCCCGAGAAGAAAAGGAAGTGGCTGTAACTGTATCTGGATCGATCATGGCAGCCCTGCTGAAGAACATGGCCGCTGAGATCCAAATCTGGGAGTGGCACGCCCACGGAGGGTACCAAGAAAGATGATGGCCGCCTAAGTAAAAGCCATAGCTCTGGGCCCTTGAGCTGCCCTGGTAGCCACATAGAGTCTTGGGCAGTATGTGGGGAGAAGGTTGTCAATCACTTTTCATTGCTGTGACGAGCACCTGAGCAAATAAGCTTCAGGGAAGGACTGTGTGGTTCATGGCTGCAGAGGTCTCAGCCCATGGCCAGCTGACTTCACTGTTTTTAGGTCATCATTGAGTCAGAACAGAGACAGAAGGACATGACAGAAGAAAGGGGCTGCCCTCGTCGCTGTCAGTAAGCAGGGCAAGAGAAGACAAGCCATAGCCTTTCAGGAAACATCCCCCGTGTCTCAGTTGGGTTACTATTGTTATGATGAAACACCATGACCAAAAGCAAGCAGAGGAGGAAAGGGTTTGTTTGGATTAGACTTCCACACCATAGTCCATCACTGAAGGAAGTCAGGACAGGAATCCAAAAAGGGCAAGAACCTGGGGGCAGGAGCTAATGCAGAGACCATGGAGGGGTACTGCTGACTGATTCCCCCTCCAATGGCTTGCTCAGCCTGCTTTCTTATAGAACCCAGGACCACCAGCCCAGAGATGGCACCACCCATCAATCTCTAATTAAGAAAATACCAACAGTCAGACATTATGGACCCTCAACTACGTTTCCTCCCTTCAGTTAACTCTAGCCTGTGTCAGGTTGACACAAAACTAGCCAATACACCCAGTGACCCATTTTCTCCAATAAGACTCTGCCTTCTGGTTTTCACTGCCTCCTGATGATATCATTAAATTATGACCCTATCTGTGTATAATCCACTGGTAAGGCTAGAGCCCTTGAAATCCGGTTCCTTTTTCAAAACCATCATCTGCATTCACGCAGTTAGCACATAAGCCTTCTCAAACACCTGAATGTAGAAACTAAAGGAAGCTGGGCTGTCAAGATGGCTCATTAGGTAAAAGACCTTTCCACAACAAGCCTTATGATCTGAGTTCAATCCCCAGACCCATGGTGAAAGGAAAGAACCTACTCCTGAAACTTGTCCTCTAACCCCACGAGTACACTATGACACTCATGTGCCTAAACTTATATATACATCACACAATATAGACACTAGCAATAATAACAAAAAAATTAGAATAAAAAAACTAAAGCAATTTAAATCTGAAAAAACAAGAGTAGCACAGAGAAAATGAAGCTTTACAGGGCAAAGCTCAGCAGGAATGATTTCCGGTCTCTCCTGGGCTCACAGAAAACGTCTGCTTTGTACTCAGGACACAGAACTGTACACAGGACCATCATTGCAGCAATGTGTGCTCCTCACCTAGGACTCAAGCCATAGCAACAGCCCCTGTTTGCAACCAAAAAAAAAAAATTCTTGGTACCAAAAGGATGAGTGAATGAGCCAACAGAAGCTCACAGTTTCTTAAGTCACATTTGCTCACATTCCGTTGGCCGAAACAAGTCGTATGATGGGGACAAATCTCAAGAGGTAGGAATGAATATGTCTTTTATTACGAAGAGAGAGAAAATTAGTACATATCATAAACAGCAAACATCAGACATAATGTAACTATGAGCTGAATTGAAACTGAATATGAGAAACCCAGCAATCAGGAAGAGCAATATAAACTGAGGTGGGAATAGAGAGGGGAGTTTGAAGCTGTCTATGGCCTACTGTGTCCAGGAACTGAACAGCTATCCCCCAACTGGCTTAGACAGTAAGCAAACAAATGTAATAGATAGATCAAGTTGCCCATGATCACTCTGGAAAGCAGCTAGTTAGATCTGGTTTGAAAACTCACATTCATTCCAACTCATGGCACAAATGGGTAAAACTTTAAAATGAAAGAATGAGAGGATATTTGTTTGGAGCAAACAGGAAGCTAAGAATAGGGTCACATGGGTAGGATTTTTCATTGCACAAGAGTAAAAGCCCACTCTGATCTGAACAGCAGTCCTGAACTGAAGAGTTGTAATAAGTAAAGATTGGGTAGACAGGGCAGTAGTGCCCTAGAGAAAGAGGATAGATTGAATCAAGGTATCTCGTCACTAATAACAGCGCAACCCAAGACAAGTTATAAGAGACTCTTAAGTTGAGCTCTCTCATTTGTGAAATCAAAAGGTGTGGGAAAGGGAACATAAGGGTAGATGGTGTTTAAACTCTGTTATAGAGGTAATGCATAGAAGCCTCTGAAGACAGAGAGCGTATGGAAGTGCTTGACTGCAAACCTGACAACCCAAGTTCAAAGCCTGGTACACATTTAAAATGCCAGATACCGAAATACACACTTATAATCCTAGCACTCCTGCAGGGAGGTAGACAGCGGAGGGGAAACAACCATACACTACCACGCTGGCTAGTTACATAATGCAGTGAGAGAGAGAGAGAGAGAGAGAGAGAGAGAGAGAGAGAGAGAGAGACAGAGACAGAGAGACCCTGCTTCAAAAAACAAGGTGAAAGGCAAGAACTGACTTTCAAAAGTTGATCTCTGAATCTCATGTTGAATGTCATTTTACACACACACATTCACATACACACACACACACACACACACACACACACTACCACCACTGCCACTGCCACCACCACATGTACACACAAAAAGAAAGCTAATAGATGTTAAGAAAAGAACATTAACTCAACACTTCAAGATCCCCTGCTTTATTAAGTTTCCTTCCCAGTTCCTGGTTTTCCAGCTCCGGGCGACAAGAAACTAAGCTCACAACAATTATAACCACCTGGCCCCAAGGCTAGAGAGATATCCCAGGCCTCCCTTCTCGCTCTTCTACCAGACAAAGCCTCCGGATCTTCTGAAGGAAGCCATCATCACTGATATGATGAATGGGGTTGGTAAGAAATAAATGTGACAGGGATGTGTTATACAGAATGGAGAATGGAAAGGATGACAGTAAGAAAGGACAACCAGAGAATGTTCATGGCTGTTTGGGTGAGAAGACTCATAAGGGGGGAAGGCTGTGCAGTCATCGAGGAAGGAGTGTTTAAGTGTCATTTCCAGAGTGGATGGAAAGACACAGGTCTCTGAGGGTTTAAGGTGCGAGACCTCCACTGGCTTTCTTTAGAAATAGATTCTTGAAATCATTTAAGTGACTCAAATTCTGCCCCCTTCACCTCCTATGGGTAAAATTGGTTCTGTGCTCTTTAACAAAACAGAAATTTGACCATTTTAAAATCCTCTAACAACCACATATATGGGAGTTATCACTCTCGAAAATTGACTAGATATGCTTTAGGTACAGTTTTAAAGGACCCACTGATGACATCATGTACCTGTGGTTTTATGCTGAATACAGAATGATTATGAGTGCCTATTAAATTTTACCTGGATTTGCCTCCTGACTCAATGGGAAAAGTAAGACAGGACTTTTCTATAGTAAAATATATGTTCTTGTGTTTAAATTAACCTTCAGCCTGGTCATTTACAGCCTATTTGTACCCTTGCTGGAGCTAATTGTAGATACTGCGCAAGGTCAGTCTTGCCTAGACAGTTCAATTATGATCCGTACTCTGTTTCTTAAATCCCAGCCCTGAGCTATACAAAGACTGTGAGAGTAACAATTGCAATGCTTTCCACCCCAAAGAACAATCCATTTATCCCAAGTAGGTGATCCAGATATGTATATAGATAGATATGATATATAAATATATATATAGTTCTTTGTATATAAGTACATATACATAATTACAAATATGTATATATATATACATGTTTATGTATGTATGTGTGGGTGGATGGATGGATGGATGATGGATAGATAGATAGATAGATAGATAGATAGATAGATAGATAGACAGACAGACAGAAATATACCATAGCATCCAAAACACAATACATTTTAAAAATCTTAAACAATTTTTGACACCATGATGTCAAAAGTGGAGAGTAGATGGGAGGGATTCTAGTCTGGTTGTCCATTGGGTGACTTATCCACACTGGGAGGGAGACACAGCCAAATTCAACTATCTTGGAGAGAGACGCGAGAGGTCTAGTCCTCTCCGTGGGCATCAGTGGGGATTGTTTACAGAAACTGAAATGTTGGTGAAGGAGCGTGTGCATATAGACACAGGCAGCCCTGCTCCTGGTGGCATAGAGCAGAGTCTATTTTTGCGGATGGTCTCTATCTTCTGCACATCCCTAATTTTAGAACTATTTATTAATCATAAAGTGTTTGATCTTGGCTAAAAGACAAACTGTTCCTCTTTTAACTGTTCTTGTGTTTAAATTAACCTTCAGCCTGATCATTTACAGCCCGTTTGTACCCTTCCTGGAGCTAATTGTAGGTACTGCGCAAGGTCAGTCTTACCTAGACAGTTCAATTATGATCCATACTGTGTTTCTTAAATCCCAGCCCTGTGCTATACAAAGACAGAGACTGTGAGAGTAACAACTGCAATGCTTTCCACCCCAAAGAACAATCCATTTATCCCAAGTAGGTGACCCAGTTATTACAGTAAGGCCTCTGGAAGGAGAACGCAGAGCGACAGGAGATGCAAGCAGAATGCCTGAGCACTCCGGCTTTGGCGATGAGAGGCACAATGAGAAAAAAAGGGGGTCTTTTGAGAGAAGAGGTCCAAAAGAAATCATTCTGGGTAAAGGAAGGGGATGTCACAGGTAGAAGACAGACTGGTAATAGAAGGACAACCCAGAGGCTAAAGTTGTATTCAGCAACAACTATTGCACACCGACATTTTCCTGTGTCTTTGAGAATTAATACATAAAGCAAACATAAGCCAGGTAAGCTCCTTTGGGGCGTGAGATAGGATGTGAATACTTCCCCTCTTAAAAGGATAACACATGAAAATATTAGATGCATCGGCTTCATTTCTTAATTATTTTCTCTTGGAAATCTTTGAGGCCCTCTGTTAAATTCACATAAACACTCAATAGCTTCTTGAAACCAAAAACAAGAGGGCCACTAAATTTGAGAGAAATTGAGCATTTATTTTTAATTCCTTCTGACAGCAGACACCCTAATTTAAAAACACCTCCTAAGCCTCTTTGATATAGCCACACCTGTCTCAGCACACAGACTACTATAATCAACCTTCAGCATCAGAAAGTTCATTGTCATCAGCACCCTAGTATCCTCTTAAAGTCACCACCCTCTCCATTTCTTAGTTCGCAAAAGCTTTCACAGGTGAAAAGTTTCCTACCATATGACTAGAATATTAAGAAATGACTGGATAACACAAGAGTATTCAGCAGCCTTTTATTTTCTTGAGACAAGGTCTTACCATGTAGCCCAGGTTAGCCCCACCCTTATACTCCTCCTACCTCAATCTCCCATATGTTGAAATTAGTGGTGTATACTTCCAGCCCAGGCCAGCAGGCATTAATTTTCTTCAAGGAAAAAAAAGAAGAAGAAGAAATGCACCTTATGAGACACAGCATATTCACACACCTTATGAGACACAGCATATTCACACACCTTATGAGACACAGCATATTCACACACCTTATGAGACACAGCATATTCACACACCTTATGAGACACAGCATATTCACACACCTTATGAGACACAGCATATTCACACACCTTATGAGACACAGCATATTCACACACCTTATGAGACACAGCATATTCACACAGCAGCTTTGACGTTGTCATGACACGGAGCACCACCTTGTAATTTTTCACATTCTGGGAGATGAGAATTCCCTGTTTCTTAAGAAAATCAATCCTCCCAGGTCAAGGAATTTACCACTGGAGTTCACTATGCTTCAGATCTTAAATATCCCCCAAATGCTCATGTGCTGAAGGCATGGTCCCCCTTGATAATGTGGTCAACAAGTGGTGGGATCTCTAAGTGGGGTCCAGAAGAGAGGAAGAAGCCAAGCTGCCACTGACTGAAGCTTCACTAAACCATGAGCCAAAATAAATCTTTCCTCCTTTTCAGTTGCTCACCTCAGGCATTTTGTCAGGGTAACTAAAAGCTAACTCACAAATAGTCTATCCTTCCCCCCCTTACAATATGGGAAACTCTGATGGATTCAATTGAATTGCTTGAATAATATAAAATTATAACCTCATTAACTCTCAAATTTTTTTTAAAAAGCTCATTTCAAGAGTTCTATAACATTACTCTTTCATCTATCAGGGAATTGACATGGGAATTTGTGCTCAACAATTTAACAATGATGACAAGAATATAATATAATAATAATAATAAATATTTTTTCATTTTTCCAATAGCTTTGTACATTTCAGCAAAACTAGACTCCTTCCAAAAATCTTAGAAACACATATTTTAAAAAAAAAAAAAAAAAAGAAGAAGCATAGATTCAAGCTAACTGAAAACTAATTATTTCCCATTGAGACCCAAGTGGAGATGTGCTGGACTGAGCAGTACTTAGAGAAGAAATCCCAGCCTTTTCTTCCACTAGCACTGCAACAAAATATTAAAATTGTGGCTGGCTCAACTCAGCTGTTCTGGCTCAAACTCCTCTCCAAGCTGACTGATTCAATTTGGCTTCTCTCAGCTTCTGACTGGATTGTTCTACTTGGAAAGACTGCCTTTCAACTCCACAAATTCCACTGAACTAAACATCTCTGAACCAAACTGAGCACAACTGAACTGAACTGAACTGAACTGAACTGAATTGAACTGAACTGAACTGAACTGAACTGAACTGAACTGAACTGAGCTGAGCTGAACTGAGCTCTCTCTCCCTCACTGCTCTTTAAGTAGCCTCTCTTTCCTCTTTGTTTTCATGAGTTGGGCCTATCCTATCTCTTACACATTCTGTCAAATCTTTCTCTGATTTATCACTTTGTCTGCCCCTCAATTAGACATCACTGATTGTTTAGAATTAATGGTGTGTGCTTAAGGCATATCTGTATTCCAGTCCAAGGGATTAAGGATATATCTGCACTCCAAAATGTTATATAATCACTTGCCAGAACAACCATGTTGCTGGATTAAAATTCCTCTACATCTTCCGTTCTGTTTAAGCTAAAAATTATATACAGTTTAACTATTACAATGGGCTTTTAACTAAAACTGCTCCAAATAGAGAGGGAAGGCAAGTAAGCCTAAACAGACAAATGACTACAAATGTTCCATGATGTTTAACAACCAACTCTCAAAACTTGGCAAACCTAGCTGGCAGGTGGTCATGCATGACTTTAATCCCAGTACTGTGGAGGCAGAGGCCAGAGGATCTCTGTGAGTCCAAGACTGTCCTGCTCTACAGAGCTAGTTCTAGGATAGCCAAAGCTATCCTAGACCAAGAAACCTTGTCTCAGGGGGAACAAAAAGATAAATTTTTCTATAGCATCTTCTGGTTTCCATGATATTAATTTTCCTACAATGGGCTTCTCTCATCTGATATCAGCCTACTCACAAGCTTCTGTATGGGCAGGCTCTGGTGCACCTCTACATGACAACCACAGCCTTTCCCCAAGGTGCTATGACATGAAGGTTTTGCCTTAAGGGAAAAGTCAAACTCCCCTGGACTTTGATATATTATACCTTTCATTTTTGCACTACTGTGTATTATTGTGTTCTTATTTCATATATTTCTGAACTCAAACTTTGCTTTAAGCTTCATTATCCTCAATGTACTGTGCTTCAAAGCATGTAACTTCAATTTTCATAAAAATCTATTTCTTACATAAGTTGATATGTGAGTCTATTAATGTTCACTCATTCAGTGCTTTCTGTCTAACTTCTTCTCAATCTCGTAAATATGAAATGGAAGGAGAGCAGGAAGCATGCACAAGACCATTTTTATATATTTACATAATGAAAAGTGGTAAGTAATGTGAACAAAAAGTCAAAAGGGATCTCAATACATGGCAGCTTAGATCATCTTGATAGATGGACCATCTTGCAAAGACTCTGTTAAAATAGCAGTTGGAACAGCAGATTTCTCTTTAAAAGATGGTGGTTGTTGTTGTGTTGTTTTGCTATTTGAGATAAGATTTTATGTAGCCCAGGCTGGCCTTTCATTTGTATGTAGTTAATGATGGCCTTGAACTCCTGATCCTCTTACCTGTATCTCCTAAATGTTCAGATTACAGGCCCGCAACACCATGCCCAGCTAAGAAGATGATTTTTAGGACAATCTTTAAAAACAATCAAAAATGAGTCGGGCATGGTGACTAGTGCCTCCAATCCCAGGACTCAGGAGGCAGAGTGGGGAGGATCTCTGAGTTCCAGGCCAGCCTGGTCTTCAAAGATCCCAGGGCTGTTACACTGAGAAACCCTGACTCAAAGAACAAAACAAGGATTTAAAATATTCAAATGTGCTCATCAGCATGGTCTACAGGTGTGAATGTGTGAGTACCAGAAATGAGACCTTTTCCCAACACTTCTGGAACCTTTAAAGGTTCATGTGATTAGCCACTCACTCTTCCCATTGTACAAAATATCTCAGAGCTGCCACCAGAGCATGCCAATCACACAGAGAAATTCTATTCTTGCATTCCTTCATAATCATGCTTTGCAAAGTAAAACTCTCCTACTTGATGACCTACCTCATTCACCAGATTTGACTCCAAGTGACTTTAGACATTCCAAAAGATTAAATGTAACCTCAAAAAATAAAAATTGTCAGAATTTCCAAAGGTTCCCAATCTGGTCATGGTTGTGCCTGCCTTTCACCCCAACACTCTGGAGGCTGGGGTAAAGAACTGTGTAGGGGAGCAGGGCGGGGAATAAGGGAGGGTTTAGGGGACTTTCGGGATAACATTTGAAATGTAAATGAAGAAAATATCTAATAAAAATTGAAAAAAAAAAAAGAACTGTGTCTTTGTGACCAGTATGACTGCGATCAGGATGAATGGGATTAAGGGAAAGGGAAAAAAGTCAAAATACTATCTTGAGCAGCAGCTGAAATAGGAAAAACCTCCAAGAAATATGGAAACCTCCAAATCACTCCAAGGTGATTTGAAAGGACAGAGGTAGGTCTGTGCCTACTGTGTAACAATTATCCAACAAATACTGAATAAAAAAATAAAACTGTGGACTAGAATAATGACTCAGTTGGCAAAGTACTTGCTGTGCAAGCATGAGGACTTGGGTTCAGATCCTCACTGCTCATGCAAAATCCAGGCCAGATGGCACATATGTAGAACCCCAGTTCTAAGGGTTGGGTAGAACATGAGGATCCTAGAGTCTTGCTGGATAGACAGCTTATCCAAAACAGGAAGTTCTGGGTTTGGTAAGAGACCCTGTCTTAGTGTTTCCATTGCTGTGAAGAGACACCATGACCAAGGCAACTCTTATAAAAACAACATTTTGGGTTTAGGGTTAGGATTAGGGTTAAAAACAACAACGTTTAATTGGGGCTGGCTTACAGGTAGAGGTTCAGCTCATTATCATCAAAGTGGGAGCATGGCATCATCTAGGCAGGCATGGTGCTGGAGGAGCTAAGAGTTCTACATCTTGATGTTAAGGCCTCTAGAAAACTGACTCTCTCAGGCAGCTAAGAGGAAGGACTCAAAACCCACCCTGACAGTGACACACTTCATCCAGAAATACCACACCCACTCCAACAAAACCACAACTCCCTGGGCTAAGCATATTCAAACAACCATAGATGCTCATCTCAAAAAAATTATTAATAAGATGAAAAATTAATAATAAGATGATAGAAGAAGATATCTGAAATTGACTTCTGTCCTCCACATGCACATTCACTGGCTGAGCATACCTGTACACATATACATGTTTATACATGCATGACACACAAATAAATTGTATTTCTTTCTTGACTATTAATCACATCTCACAAAGTTCTGCATTCAATTTTTTGGTCATAGAGGGACAGATAAAATTCTTTGTTCTTTTATCTCACAACCCAGAAATCTCTCAGAACTTTTCTATCTTTATGCAGTTTTGAGAGTTAAACTGACCACAGTCAAGTCCAGGCCTAAGAACAGAAAGGTGTCAGTAATAATTATAATGCACATGTAATTGAGTAGAAAGAAATGATCTGTAGACAAGAAACTCATATTCCAAAGAAGAAATCATGATTCAAATGCAGGACTAAGGGAATGTAATTAACCCTCTTCATAGCTGAAAAAATAGCAGTTGTATCCATAAAATGGAATTTTTACATAGGAAAGATAAGCACTCTTGGTGTTTAATTTAATCTCTGCATCTTTGCATAGGATCATCATACGCAGCAATGTTTCCATCCTGCTCATGATTCACTATGTGACCTATTGGCCATGCAATGGCCCCACAATCAAGACAGTTCTGGGAAAGTGAACACAGAGGAGAGACAAGGAATAAAACACAGCCAGGCATGCACCAGAAGCAAGCTTGATCAGTCCAGACCCACGAAAGGGGTCTGTACCTACACTGGACTATGTGACCCACCAGAACATCCCAGAGAGGAGCCTGGACAGACACAGCTCAAACAACCAAGGAGACAGTATAGGCTCCCCTCACACTACTTCCCACTGATTTAACGACTTCCATAGAACAGCCTTCTTGAGCAGACTTTGCTAAGCACAGCCCAGAACCTGTAAGAAGCATTCTCAGCATAAGTATTTCTCAGCATAAGCTTTTGGGAAATGATAAAGTGCATACATTGCAAATATAAGGGTTATATAAATACTTAACAATTGAAGCATCTCTACCGCTCGGCCCACAGAAAGCCATTACCACTGTCTTTATGACAGAAGGTTTAATGTAGCTGAATCCTGCTCAACTGTAATATTCACTCGAACACTGAGGTCCAATTTTATAGTGGCAATTTTTCATCCCAAATCACAGTCACAACCCAATCGAGTTCTAGTATTCTGATACCACATCTTCCATGAAATAGCTCTCCTTCAGCCTTACCTACTTTCCAGCTCACTGCCTTCCTAAATCCCCAGAGCCTGGCCCGGTGCTCAACTTATGATATGCACTCAATAAATTATGAAAGGATGGATGAACAGTTCAAAATTACAGCCCCTGTCTCCTCTGAGAGAGGCCCTAAACAAGAGAGATAATGATGACAGCCACCAGATGAGGCAGGCGCTTCAAGTACATTAGCGTTAATCCTAACCATCCCCTTAAAAAGCAGCTAAACTGAAGTTACTTTCCATGCAGGGAGCTGGACTTCAGTCAACGAATAACAATGTTACCAAACTTGAAATTATCAGCTTCCAGAGATGAGGAATAAACACAGTCTGTTGGTCTCTGGCATCAGAATTCTTGACTAACTCTGGAAAAGAACAGGTAGAGTTCCTAGACCTAGACCTATGGTGCTTATTACTGTCATAATGTAGGAAGTTTGCTTAAAGACATCCCTCACCTACCATGTAACAGCCATCAGTTTTTCAACTCTTGTCATGAATTCTGCTTAATCATAACATCATCTTCCCACTCCTCCAGTTGCAGAAGTAGTGGAGGCTCAGTCCTTGACCTTTGTGTCCACTGGGGGTTCCCGTCAACTCAGCGAGGAAGACCATGTAAAAAGCAGTAGGCTCTAGAGATAATTTGGGAAGTTCTTGCCTTGCAAGCATGAGAAGCTGCATCCAATAATCAGAGTCAGACATGGTGGGGCATGATTGTAATCCTACCAGGCAGAATATTTCCAGAAACAGATCCCTGGAACTTGCTGGCCAAGGCTACTGGAGACCTCAGGCCAGTGAGAGGACTTAGTTTTCAGAACAACATAGGTGGCTTTCAGGAGTGACATGTGAAGCTATCTTTTAGCCTCCAAATGTATGTATATATATATATATATATATATATATATATATATATATATATATATGCATATTACACTACCTTCAACTCCCTCCATTCTCTCCCATTACATGCTCTATGGCCAAGCCACACAACTATAAGCTATCAGAAAAACACCTTACTATATGTCTTTATTAGGGTTTTACTGCTGTGAACAGAACCCATGACTAAGGCAACTCTTATAAAGGGTAACATTTAATCAGGGCTGGCTTACAAGTTCAGAGGTTCAGTCCAGTATCATCGAGGTGAGTGCATGGCAGCATCCAGGCAGGCATGGTACAGAAGAGCTGAGAGCTCTACATCTTCATCTGAAGGCTGCTAGCAGAATACTGACTTTCAGGCAGTTAGGATAAGGGTTTTAAGGTCCACATCCACAGAGATACACCTACTCCAACAAGGCCACACCTTCTAATAGTGTTACTCCCTGGGGCAAGCATATACAAACCATCACACTATTTTCAAAATAACCCCTTCTTTTCTTTTTTGTTTTTGTTTTTGTTTTTGCTTAATTTCTTTTTTTGTTTATTTTTATTAGATATTTTCTTCATCTACATTTCAAATGCTATCCCAAAAGTCCTCTATGCCCTCCCCCTGCCCTGCTCCCCTACCCACCCACTTCCACTTCTTGGCCCTGGCATTCCCCCGTACTGGGGCATATAAAGTTTGCAAAACCAAGGGGCCTCACTTCCCAATGATGGCCCATTAGGCCATCTTCTAATACATATGCAGCTAGAGACACGAGCTCTGGGGGGTTCTGATTAGTTCATATTGTTGTTCCACCTATAGGGTTACAGAACCGTTAAGCTCTTGGGTACTCTCTCTAACTCCTACCTTGGGGACCCTGTGTTCCATCCTAGAGATGACTGTGAGCATCCACTTCTGTATTTGCCAGGGACTGACAAAGCCTCACAGGAGAGAGCTATATCAGGGTCCTTTCAGCAAAATCTTGCTGGCATATGCAGTAGTGTCTGCATTTGGTGGCTGATTATGGGATGGACCCCCAGGTGGGGCAGTCTCTGGATGGTCCATCCCTTCATCTCAGCTCCAGTCTTTGTCTCTGCAACTCCTTCCATGGATATTTTATTCCCTATTCTAGGGAGGAATGAAGTATCCACGCGTTGGTCTTTCTTCTTGATTTTCTTGTGTTTTGGAAGTTGTATCTTGGGTATTCTAGGTTTCTGGGCTAATATCCACTTATCAGTGAGTGCATATCAAGTGACTTCTTTTGTGTTTGGGTTACCTCACTCAGGATGATATCCTCCAGATACATCCATTTGCCCAAGAATTTCATAAATTCATTGTTTTTAATGGCCGAGTAGTACTCCATTGTGTAAATGTACCACATTTTCTGTATCTATTCCTCTGTTGAGGGACATGTGGGTTCTTTCCAGCTTCTGGCTATTATACATAAGGCTACTATGAACATAGTGGAGCATGTGTCCTTATTACCAGTTGGAACATCTTATAGGTATATGCCCAGGAGAGGTATTGCTGGATCAATTGGTAGCACTATGTCCAGTTTTCTGAGAAACCTCCAGACTGATTTCCAGAGTGGTTGTACCAGCTTGCAAAACCACCAGCAATGGAGGAGTGTTCCTCTTTCTCCACATCCTCACCAGCATCTGCTGTCACCTGAATTTTTGATCCTAGCCATTCTGACTGGTGTGAGGTAGAATCTCAGGGTTGTTTTGATTTGCATTTCCCTGGTGATTAAGGATGTTGAACATTTTTTCAAGTGCTTCTCAGCCCTTCGGTATTCCTCAATTGAGAATTCTTTGTTTAGCTCCGTACCCCACTTTTTAATGGGGTTATTTGAATTTCTGGAGTTCAGGTTCTTGAGCTCTTTGTATATATTGGATATTAGCCCCCTATAAGATTTAGGATTGGTAAAAATTCTTTCCCAATCCATTGGTGGCCTTTTTGTCTTATTCACAGTATCTTTTGCCCTACAGAAGCTTTGCAATTTTATGAGGTCCCATTTGTCGATTTTTTATCTTACAGCACAGGCCATTGCTGTTCTGTTTAGGAATTTTACCCCTGTGCCCATATCTTCGAGGGTTTTCCCCACTTTCTCCTCTATAAATTTCAGTGTCTCTGGTTTTATGTGGGGTTCTTTGATCCACTTAGACTTCAGCTTTGTACAAGGAGATAAGAATGGATCAATTTTTGCATTCTTCTACATGTTGACCACCAGTTGTGCCAGCACCATTTGTTGAAAATGCTGTCTTTTTTCACTGGATGGTTTTAGCTCCCTTGTCAAAGATAAGATAACCAAAGGTGTGTGGGTTCATTTCTGGGTCTTCAATTCTATTCCATTGATCTACCTGTCTGTCGCTGTACCAGTACCATGCAGTTTTTAATCACAATTGCTCTGTAGTACAGCATGAGGTCAGGAACCCCTTCCTTTCTTGCTCCACATTCTCTCTCTGTAGGACAATCTTCAGTTCTCATGAAAATAGTCCCTGGAACACCTGTGAATTGACAGAGGAATCACATTTTACAGAGACTTGGTTTCTAAAATCAACAAGTTAAATTTAAAAAATATTCTTACAGTTATACATAATAAATATAAGTAAATATACTATACAAATAGTTGATACATGAATCATATACATACAGAGCTGGTAAGATGGGCTAGTGGGAAAAGGCTTTTGCCACACAAGCCTGGAGACTTGCACTCAATCCCCAGAACCCACATCTGGAAGGGGAAAAGTGACCATACAAATTGCCTTCTGGCCTTCACCTGTGCTCTGTAGCACACACAATAACAATTAATAAATCTTAACTCATACACAAAATAAACAACATATAGGCAAGTGTGGATGTAGCTGCAGATGCTAGCACATCTCACTCACTCTACCTATGAGAACATTTCCAGGCAGAATTTATGCCATTCTCTTCTGATACATAATATTTTCTGATCTGTGATAGACATCTTTGTGACATACTAAAAAAAAAAAAAAAAAGACATCTTTGTTGTTGTGACACCTTACTCCAGGGTACACACTGAAATCAGAGATTAGCATCAATCCTTAAAGAGAAGCAGTGTCACCCAATTACCTGCCCAGACAGAACCAATAAATCCAGGGATAAACACAACTTGGTGTGGGGAGGTATCTGTTACATTAGGAAAGGAAGACAGAAAGCAACTCACCAGAAAATCTCCCTAAATGACTCATCCTGTCACTCACAGCCATGTCTAGCTCTTACTCTTCGTCATTTTCATTCATTTCTCCGTGTATCTTCTGCTCCTTTCATTGCCCTTTCTTAGACTTCAGAGAAAGTCACTAGTGCGAGGCATAGGCATTAATGACATCTTCATTCTCCCTAGAGATGTCTTCTTTCCTTTGGAGGGTTCTTGTTCCCTTCTCCACTGACTCATAAGCATACAGGGCTTTAAAAGGGGAAATAGGACTTTTTTTTTTTTTTGACACATCGGTATTGTGTGTCGGTCATTCTCAGGTTCCTCTTACCTTTCATGTCTGGTTGATCAAAGTTATAGTCATCTCAGAGATGCTGCCTGGTTGAATGCTGGACTGGACATTCTAAGCAGAAAGGCAGTAAGTATGTCTGAAGATGGCTGCCCCACCCACCAAGTAAGCTGGGGAAAGATGTTACTCTATAACCCGTGGCCCAACAACACCCGGCAAGGTTGTTTTCATCCTACAGATTCTCTCTTTTTTTTTTCTTTTCAAAGACTTTAATTAATGTTCACTAATTTTTCTAAGCAAAATCACTTTAGGTGCTATAGAAAAAGGAGACCAACTTAATCTGATAAATGACGACAAAAAAAATGGAGGAAGAAAAAAAAATTTTGAGACAGGGTTTGTAGCCCTGAAACTCAATCTATAGACCAGGTTTGCCTTGAACCCAGAGATTTCCCTTGCCTCTGAGGAGGAATCTTCTTAACATAAAGAAGATTGCCAAAAACTCTGGTCTAGATTTAAGCTTGGTCAGGAAGTCAAAGTCTGGAATAGGAAAAGGCTGTAAAGGTTTGATTGAAATTCCCATCGCCGGTTATATTTATAAGCCCATTCCGGTGCTCGTAAGGGAAGGGCACTTTTCTTAAGAACACTGTAGATCACTTTGAATACATTTCCCTGTACTTCGAGTTGCTCCTTCCTCCCTCTTCCTATAATAATAGAAATTAAAGGGCAGAGGCATCAGGTAGCAATGATGGATTCTCACAGCTCTCTGGCTTGTGCAGCAACAAAGCTTAATATTATTTTAGCGATGTGAGCTATTTGACCTGGAAGGATCAGCCTGTTCAATACATGCAGTGGTAGTGCTGAGGAATTAGCTTGCTTAGCCTGGGGCAATCAATAGATTGACAAACTAGCCTCTTTTTTTTAAGTCTAAGGCTTATTTTATGGGAATATTAAGCTTTCGCTGTTCCTACAACAGGACCCCAAGCCTGCACAAAAGATTTCACAGCTGAAAGCCCTCACAGAGGCCAGTTATGTCTTTAAAGAGGTTCTCCTACATACAGAACCAACCAAAGGTGTGGGAGTGGGTAGCTAATAGACAGAGCCATTCATGCAAAATCACTATGGACAGATTTAAAAATACATAAACACAACCTTGAACATCTGAGACGGGGAGAGGTACTTTGTGTGAATTATCCTCTGGCTGGTGCAACTTCAAACAATGCTCCTCTAGCTATTTTGAAAACATTATGTGAGAAGCAAAATGAGGATCGAGTAAAAGGCGAAATGCTGTGATAATGGCAAAAGTGTTCCTCTGCCATTTGCCCGGTCTCACACAGAGCTGTCACAACTCAGCCACAGTCCTCTGATGTCCAGAGGTGGAAAGGTACTTAAGGTTCACAGGAAGCTTGCCCGGGACTGTGGAGAACCTTCAAGCAAGACATTCTATTTTGCAGTTGGAAAAGGATGAAGAAGAGGAAAGCAACTGGGGTGCAGATCCTCTGGCCAAGATGGTCTTTGCTTAAATGAATCCTCATAGAAAGCTAATAGAGAACGCCAGGGTCTCCAGTCATTAAAAGCTATGGGGGTAGAGTATCTTGCATTGGAAAAGAGACTGCTTTCTCAAGGAAATATATATCTATATTTCTCCCGTAAACTCCTGCATAATTCTGGGATTTGCCAGTTCCGATAATGTGTACTGCTGGCCCCACTCTCCCAGGTTTTTAAATATTTCCTATTGAAAAGACAGAACCCATGCGGTGAATTTTGATTAAAAACTCGTATCATGGCTTTCCTAATACCAAGCTGGTGTTTTCAAAGGGTACTGTAATTCCTAGCTGGAGAACTATAATATTTCAAACAAAGAATATGATAAATTATAAAGCAGGCAAGAAATTATTCGATTAAAAAAGACAGTGTGAGCTATTTCCCTCTGGAACATATTAATAGCCCCCCAACTGATCCCTCCGGTATCTAGGCAGGGTGAAATCGAGCTTTTCCAAGCAATCCACAGCAACACCAATGCCAGAGAACAGAGCTGAAGGAGGCAAATCAGAGCCCTGGAGAAGCAGGCACAGCAGTAACTAGGAGCATTGATTACACTCCAAATCAATGCGAGATGCTGACAGGGCGAGGTGGTAGGAAAAGCCGTCAACCAAATTGCGTCTCCTGAGTCCTGCCCGTCAGTAGGTGTTACTATTCATACATGCAAATCAACAAGAACGGAGCACAGAACAGAGATTAGAGCAAAAAAGGGGGGCAGAAGACGGCTGGAAGAAAAAGACCTCGGCTCAGCCTGCAGATCAGCGTGGCAAGCATTATCATAAACATAAAAAACCCTTAAATCCCCAATCCATTCAAGTTCACAGGTGCTTTGCTTTAGAAAAAAATAAATAAGTAAAAAGTAAAACCTCAGATTCCTTTGCATTAAAACTGCCTAGATTCTGGTTTATCATTGAGCAGCTGTTCTTTCAAGTTCTGGGTAAGCCTCCTAAATCTCTATCTTGATTAGCCTAATTATGCAGTGGGAGAATCTACTCAAAATCTAAGACCAACCTTGTATTTAGCTCTGCATTTTGTCCCCACACACGTCATTATGCTGCTTCATGAGTCGTAGCCTGGGAAGCTTTCCTCTGAGAGAAAACAAATCTAAGAGCATATTGATGTGTGGAATAATTACTGTGTCCCCGTGACGTCAGCAGAGGAAACCCTGTAAGGAGATGCCTGTGAGCGGGAAGTTTTCCAGCATGGTGTCCAGCCCATGCTTGCTCTTCCTTAGACGCTTTTTTTTTCTTTTGAGATGTGAAAACTGATTTTGGCTTGTCCATATTCAGGACCCCTACAAATGATTTGCCAGCTCATAGAGACAATGTGAAACTCCATAACCAACATCAAAATAGAAATTCTCCTTACAGGAAAAATCCACCTTCGGGTATGAAGGCTCCAGGAACCTCTGGAAGCGCCTATAAGAAAACCATGGGGGCTGGTGAGATGGCTCAGCGGATAAGAGCACCCGACTGCTCTTCCGTAGGTGATGAGTTCAAATCCCAGCAACCACATGGTGGCTTACAACCACCCGTAACAAGATCTGACTCCCTCTTCTGGTGCGTCTGAAGTCAGCTATAGTGTACTTATGAATATTAATAAATGAATCCTTGGACTGGGGAGAGCAGGGACTGAGCAAGTGGGACCGACTGGAGCGAGCAGGATTGACCGGAACAAGGAGAGAAAAAAAAAAGAAAAGAAAAGAAAAAAGAAAACCATGACCAGCCTGGGTAACAGTAGGGCCGTTACCAATTCTCAGCCATAGAGCTCAGGTCGAACAGCCAGGAGATGCATGTCCCTCTCACACAGCAGAACCTCCGGAAATGAGGAAAGAGACTGAGGTAGATGTGGGATGACTACCATACTCCTATTTGAGGGAAATATCTCCTCTTTCCAATTCTATCAGTGAAAGCTGCTTCACCGGAAAATCTCGGCCAGCTGTGAAGTGTTTTGCAGTAAGCAACAATCCTTCATTTGCACATGCCTTCATACACACTCATTTATTTGCTCTCAACCTTCTGTAAGAAGTTCTCCCAACCAGAAACCCACTGTCACAATGAATAGGGGGGGGGAAAAAAACCCTCTGAAACCCTTAAGATGGTTCTGTGGGTAAAGGCACTTGTCACCAAGCCTAGTGACTTGAGTTCAATCCCTGGAACCCAGATGATAAAAGGAGAGAAGTGACTCCTTCAAACTGTCCTCTTGTAGAGAGCCACAATGAGCCTTGACGGCATTCGCCATTACAAGATGGCGCTGACATCCGCTGGTCTCCTCAAGTAAACAAGTTTAAGAGCGTATGTGCAGTTAGTGAGCGCGCCAAGTCACAGCCCACCCCGGGGAGTAATATGGGGTGATGAGTGAGCAGCCAATCAGGAATGACCACGATGCTTCAGGGTGTATATAAGCAGTGCCTTCTCAGGGCTCGGGGTCTTCCTCTTTTCGATGAATAAACGCTTTGCTGCAGAAGGATCCTGTGTCCTGTGTGCGTTCTTGCTGGTGAGATGAAGCGCGGGGCATCCTCTCACCTAAGCTGTAGCACCTGCATCCGTACACTTACGTATGTACACTAATAAACAAACACATAGAGTTGCCATCTGCTGCCTAGCCATGAAATGTGCTCGTTGTTTTCTTGCCCAGGATGCCAAGTGTTCTAAACCTAAGCACTATCAGAACTCTCTTTAGAGCTGAAAATGGTGTCCTGCATAGCTAAAAGAAAGCTCTGGAGTTCCCAAAATTCAGAACTAGTCTTTGATGAAAACCAGATTTGTGGTGGTTTGGATAGGAATGGCCCTCATAGATTCATGTGTTTGAATGCTTGACCATAGGGAGTGGCGCTGTTAGGTGTGACCTTGTTGGAGTAGGTGTAGCCTTGCTGGAGGAAGTATGTCACTGTGGGATGGGCTTTGAGGTCTCTTATGCTCAAGCTATGTCCAATGTAATGCAGTCTCCTTCTGCTACCTACAGATCAAGATGTAGAACTCTTCTTCTCCAGCATCATATCTGCCTGCATGTTGCCATGCCTCACAGTGGTGATAATGCACTAAACCTCTGAAACTGTAAGACAGCCCCAATTAAATGTTTTCCTTTATAAGAGTTGCAACAGACAGCATTTTAGGAAAATGTATATACACTTTTCAAAAACTGGAATATGATCCACATCACAAAGGAAGTAGGGTAGAGTCTACCAGCCATATGCCACACATCTCCCCACATCTCATAGCTTCGATCACATCTGTGTCCCAACATCAGTTACCATCTTCAATAGTAAACGTAATGATTCTGTACAATTATGTTTATTTGTCTATTTATTTTGTGTGTGCATGAGGGAGCAGCCCATGGTGCACAACCATCAGCTGGATCCCAGCAATTCAAATCAGCTCATCGGGCAACAAGTACCTTGATCCACTGAGCCATCTTGCCTGCCCAAGCACAGATCTTTTTAAAAATGAAGTCTGGGGCGTGGTGGCGCACGCCTTTAATCCCAGCACTCGGGAGGCAGAGGCAGGTGGATTTCTGAGTTCGAGGCCAGCCTGGTCTACAAAGTGAGTTCCAGGACAGCCAGAGCTACACAGAGAAACCCTGTCTCAAAAACCAAAAAAAAAAAAAAAATGAAGTCTGAAATAAGCCAAGAGAAATAGAGTGTTCAAATCGGGACCCTGACAGTAAAGCAGGGATCCAACAGACCAAAATTCCATCCCCAAACATCTACACAAATGGAGCACATCAAACTCGTCTCTACTACTCAATTCAAAATAAAACTCACTGTGTGGTAGCATCTCTGGCCTCACTCATATCTAACAGAGAGGATAGTTAGATGGTATTTGACACTTTAGACATTAAAGTTGGTGTTGGTGTAAACTAAACCTTTGGGGAGTGCTGGGACTGGCTGAATGTCTGCCAGCATACATGAGAGTCCAGTTCTTGAACCTCCACACATAAAAAAAAAGTATGCAGATACTTAAGCCCTTTATATAAAATGCCATCATAGAATTTGCATATAACCTATGCACCATATCCCCTTATATATTTTAAGTCATATCTACATTACTTATAATACCTAATATAATTTATATATTATGGCAATTGGTGATATATTGTATTATTCAGAAAATAATGACAAGAGACAAAGTCTGCAATGTGTTCAGTACCTAAGCAGCACTGATAGGTCTAACTACATTTTCAATCTATAGTTAATTGAATCTATGACTACGGAGACCCTGGAAACAGAGGGCCCACTGTATTTTGAGTGAGAGAAGGTAATTCATGGGTGAGGCTGGAGTCCAAGAGTGGTACTCCATGGTCTGAACATTTGTGTATCCCCCAAATTCTTATGTTAAAGTCCTCGCCCCTGGTGTGATGGTATTGCAACATGAGGTCTTTGGGGCAATCATTCATCATCCCTGGCATTAATGCACCTACACAAGAAATCTTATAGGGCAAACTTATCCCTTCCCTCATGGGAAAACACGGCTAGAGGTACCTTATATGGTTGACAATATTTTAATTGACTATTTCAAAACAGCTAATATAAATACTGTGTAGGTGAATCACCCTGATCTGATCTCTGTATTTATATGTGTGCATTTAAGCTCTACATTGTAGCTTGTAAATATAGATAATTGCTGTCAGTTACAATTATAAATTCTTTAGAGGAAAATTACTCTTTTTAATTAATCTATTTCTATGAAAAGATCTTTCCCCTCACTCTTCCTATTGATTTTGCCTACGACTGTAGCATTCTTCCTAGATCAATCTCAGAGTTACCTTCACCTTCAAGTGAGATCAGTTGCTTGTGTAAAGAATTTATTTTAAACTGTTTCTTTCATACAATTAGCATTCACTGTGGTTGGTTTCAAATACATCCACAAATTATCTGATATGTTTATCTCTGTTGCAACTCAATTACTCTCCCTGGAGTATATAACTATATTTAATGACTGTTGTGGGAGCCAACAACATCCTGAGTCAACACGTATCATTGATATGAGCATGGCCATGTCAAGGTCCCCAATGCCTCAGACACAAGAGAATGACAAAGCTTTCCCTTCCCTTCCCTTCCCTTCCCTTCCCTTCCCTTCCCTTCCCTTCCCTTCCCTTCCCTTCTCTCTCCCTTCCCTTCCCTTCCCTTCTCTCTCCTTCCCTTCTTTCTTCCTTCCCTTCCCTCCCTTCTTTTCCCTGTCCTTCCCTTGGCCAGTGTGCAGATGTTGACACTGTACAGAAAGTCCTCACCACAACTGATATTGACAGCCTGAGACTGCTCCCCTAGAGAGAACCCACAGCTGAGACCAGCTAAACCTGCCTCCCTGTTCAGCTATTCAGCTATAGACAGTAAACCTGCCTCCTTGAATCAAATGTAATGAGTTTTGGAGTTGCTGTTAGAAGTCTCCATCCAAGCACATGACCTACGTGATCCCAGCTTTTCTGAACATGTATCTGTGTGTCTGTCCTTTCTTCAATACTTTTGTCACCCCAGTCAGGGCAACCCCAAAATACCACATAGGTTGAAGCAGAGACTTTTCTCATAGTTGTGACAAGATATCTGACAAATGTTTGAGAGTACAGCTCTAGCTGGAATAACGGGAACATCAGGCTGCTGGTCACATGTGCACACAATCAGGAAGAAGAGAAAGATGAATGCTAGCATGCAGCTGGATTCCCCCTTTTCTCCTTTTTTACTTAGTCTAGGACCCTACCTCTTTTTTAAGATTTAATTATTTTATGTTTATGAACACACTGTAGCTGTCTTCAGACACACCAGAAGAGTACATCAAATCCCACTACTGATGGTTGTGAGCCACCATGTGGTTGCTGGGATTTGAACTCAGGACCTCTGGAAGAGCAGTAAGTGCTCTTAATCACTGAGCCATCTCTCCAGCCTGGGACCCCACTTCTTAAGAGGGTGCAGCCCACATTAAGGATAGGTGTTTCCTTCCCAGTTAAACCTCCCTGGAAACAACTACATGCATGCCCAGAGATAAATAACTCCCTTAGGTGATTCGAAACCCTGTCAAGGAGACAGTGAAGACTACTAATGACAGTCCTGTCTTGTAAACAGACATACAGATACACTGTAACAGAAATGATGGCACATGACTCACAAAAGTTATCAGAACAAACACTGTGGCTCGCCTCTCTCTCTCTCCCTCTCTCTCTCTCTCTCTCTCTCTCTCCCCCCCCTCTCACACACACACACACACACACACACATTTCTAAACAGCCATTCATTTCTAAGGATATCCAGCCAAATTTATAAATTGTGACTTTATGACAAAGAAATAACATCTTTCAACCTCATAAACTTCCTGGGCATGGGTGAGATGCCCTAGGAGTAGATCATCCTGCTCCATTTAGGCCTTCAGAAGATAGCAGTCCTGGCCAG